>JAWWMS010000120.1:147730569-147799216 GCA_035048045.1 Chlorospingus semifuscus
AAGATTAGGAACAGGCCTGCCCTTAATAGGCCACAGCTGTGTCCAGTAAGGATGAGTGCTATAAAAGAGTGGGTTAGCTAGCTGAGAAGAGGGTTGGGGTTTGTTTGCTATGCTGCAAAGGAAGAAGGTGTCAGTACTGTGAGGAGCTGTCTATAAGAACTCATCAAAGAAGGTATGGAACTTTTACAATAAAATGGCAACACCTGAGGCAGAGGATTCAGGAGTGAAATTGAACCTGAAGCAGGAGGCAGAGCAAGGGAGTCACAGAAAGATGTGTTTAAGATTTGATTTGATATGTCCTCAGTATATTCTCATTTCTTTGGTAACAAATTAAATTACTTTCCCCAAGTGAAGTCTATTGTGGCCATTACTGACAGAAATTTGGGTATCTTGAGGAATTTCTTCACTGAAAAGCTTGTAAAGCATTGGAACAGGCTGCTCAGGTAGAGTCACCATCCCTTGTGGTCTTCAAGATAAAACTGGATGTGGCAATCAGTGCTGAGGTTTACTTGACAAGGTGGTGATCAGTTAGAGGTTGAACTTGATGACCTTAGCAGTTTTTTCCAACCTAAATGATTCTGTGATTCTTTGATCTGTCCCTGCCCTATCTTGTTGTAGATGTGTTTTGTTTTATTTTCTCTTCCCTGCGCAGATGAGGAAGGGAGTGACAGAGCAGATTTGGTGGGCACCTAGTATCCAGCCAGGGTCAATCCACCACAATGAAATTTTGGAAAATCTTAATGTGAAAGCTATAACCTCAATAAGATCCATCCACAACATGGGCCCAGTGGAAAGAAGAAGAGGAAAGTCACAGTGATCACTGTAGCATCATTTGACTTGTGCTTTCTCAACCTCATGGGGCACAGTGTGTATGCATCAAATTTTTCTTCAGATATATACCTTATCTCCTACAGTGAGTCGTTCTTGCTTAAGGTGTAACACCCTTTGCACTCTAAGTTTATTGCCTGGATGCAAATTCTGTGCCTCAATATTTGCTTGGTTTTGGGCTTTCATGATTTCTGAAGTGCATTTTTCAACTAGAAGAACCACTTTCCTTCAACAAACCAACTAGCAATACTTGAAGAGAAGTAATAGTTGAGTTTCCATGCTCTTGGGTGCCCAGTGGAACTTAATAAAACTCTGAGGTTTGCAGTCAAAATTAAAAATTTTTCATTACATACAAGAGATATAAAATTGCCATGTTTGCAATTTGCAAATCTTTGTGTATCTTATTGCTCTTAGTAATGACTTGATAATGACTAAACCTTTCTGCAGGTCCATGGGCTGGGAAAAATTTTTTCTTCAGTTTGTCTGATGAAGTAAATTGAGAAAAGAGCTTCCTGTAAAGAGGATAACCAGACAGCATGTGAAATAACAGAAATGCCAGGAATGATGACATATTAAGTACTCACTTGTTCACATTACACCTGGTGTCTTTTATGAACACTCAACTTATCAATATTTTCTGATTGAATTTCTCCATTGATGCTTCCATCTCTTATTTTTGTAAAAAGAGGAACAGGTGGGAATGAGGGGCAGAATTTTTAGGGTTTCTTAATGACAGAACAAGTGTAAAACTGAAATTTGTTCTATGTTTTTGTGAATATTTGACTTCAATTTGGCATTTTTTTAAATAATCTTAATCTCCATTCCAGCCGTTGAATGTCTGCTCATCTTTAATGTATCACAAAATAGTCACAGTCATGACTGTAGAATAAGATTATAATAAAAAAATGTATTTAAGAAGTTAAATATATTTGTGGTGTTTGGAGGAAATTTTTGGTTGCCTAATTTGAGAAATTTTATATTCTATATCTGGTATAAGAACTTAATGATATTTGCCTCTAAAGTTGAAAATTTGACTTGCAAAAAGGATGCATGGGATTGCAAAATAAAGACATGGAAAGCAGATGCCAATATTTTCTTACATGTCACCTACCACACCTGCAGAAAGTGACCTTATGTAATTTTGATTTTGCCTGTATAAAAAATGCAAATCAAACTCAGCAAAAGTTATACAAGATCAGAAGAGCAAAGATAATCTAGTATAGAGGAAGGGAAACTCACTGAGTCCTCATTATAAATTAAATTTTATTAAAAAAAGAAAATGCACTATGCCCTTTTTCTGAGTCCAAAGATAGTAAGTCATTGTTTCTTCAAAGGGTGATGTCTTACGGAAATTTGAAGTAGAATTTTTTTTCTGTAAACATTTTTCAGTTTCTCATTTATCTCAATTGTAAAGTATGTCGTTGATTGATATGATTCCAGATTTCAATCCCATGCAGGCTTCTCACTAATAATGTGAAAGCTGATAAATTAGTGAACTAATGACAGGAAATATTTTTACATGGTTATGGAAAAGACACCAGGAAGAATGCAAAGCATTTGTAATTCTTGTTGTGATGGGCATGCTTTAACTATAGAGATAGAGAGAAATTTTCCATAATTTAGAGAAGTAAGATTATGGATTGCAGAACCAAACAGAGATCAAGACATATTCCCTCAGACTTCCAAAATGTATGAAATATGTCTAAAGTAATGTGGCAAGCAGGTAAAAACCTCTTTATCTCAGTGTGAAAAATAGCAGGGAAAGGGGTGTTTTTCTATATCAGACCTGTACTGTTTTAACACCTGTAAATATTTCATAAGTCAGTAGGTTTTCTGTTCCTCACTGCAATTTTTTAGAGCTCTGGCTTGAATGAAACCATTCTGTAAATTGTATGATATAACAGCTGCCACTTAGGATGCTCTGGAGCAGGATCAGAGAGTCTGTGCTGTGGATGATGACTCAAGCAAAACCAATGTTGTTTATCCTAAAGGGGGTTGGTTTCCCTTGCACATTCATAAGATCAGATGTGACCTTCAGAATTCTATAACACAGAGCTGTATCCCAGTCCACATCTCAATCCACTAGAGACATCAAGGGTGGAATAAAGTTCTAACTTTGTTTATCTCTGGTGTAGGTGTCTACATCTGAATTAGGTATCAGATATTAGAATTCTCATGAATTAGGTATTAGATTATCTTCCTGAAGAGTTGTAGAGAAGGCTTAGCATTTAGGCAAGATCCATCTAATTCAGGAGTAGACATCTTCAGCAGATTGGGTGAAGCATCCCTCACAGTTTCTCATTTCACTTCATTGATCATGGAAATAAGAGCATCTTGTTCAGATGTTCTGGTGCAAAAGCCTTCACAGAATCCCCCTCCAAGACAGCTAAATGCAGAATCTACCTACAAGATAGGAAAAATAAATTCTGCCCTTATTGCACATCAGCTTCCATGGGAAACAGAATTCTATTTGAAAAGACAGTAAAAACTTTGACCCAATACCAGGAATTTAAACACTCAGCAAGATATTTCCATAGAATAACTATTCCATGATTTTTGCATCTGAAAGTCTGAACACATGGGCCATGCATCATTATGTAGATCAATATTAGTCTGAAGGGCTTAAATAAACTTGTGGGGTTGTTTTTCAGCAGCTTGTAAACTGATACAGAAAACAAGTCTAGGCTGAAAAAAAGAATGTAAAATATTGCTGCAAACTTACTATTCACACATTAACTCTAGTGGCAAAATTCATACAGTTGCTATTTTAACTGATCTTCACTTCAAGGTAAAGGTCAAAGGGCCACATTGGAACCTCTTGTAGAATAATCTAAAAATCTATAATTAAAAAATAAAGAAAACATGCATTTCGTTTTATTTTGTCTGCTTAGATGGCTTTAAGATAAGTATATTTTAAATCGTTATCAGAAAGCCTGTTTTACTTTGTCATTCCCTCTTTAAGTTCCTTTAAGTAAAAACAGGCACTGCATTTTCATACTCAGCAATTCTCAAAGAATATGTATCACAGAATTACAGAATCAGTCTGCTGGGAAAAGACCCAGAGCACAGGCACAGGATTGCATTCACAGATGGTTCTTGAATACCTCCCGTGGGATACACTTCACACCCTCTCTGGGCAACCTGTTCAGTGCTTGGTCACTGCACTGTGAAGAAGTTCTTGCTCATATTTAGGTGGAACCTCCTGTACATCAGTCCCTGCCCATTGCCTCTTCCCTTTTTGACACAACCAGGCAGAGCCTGCTCCATCATCAAGGAGTTGGACTTGATAATCCTTGTGGGTCCCTTCCAACTCAGGAGATTCTGTGTCTGTAGCTGGGAATTTCTGGGCATAATCATGCTGACAATCACTTGGGAAGAAATCCCAATGAGTTCTTGTATTTTTCTTTTGTCTGAAAATTTTGTGTCTATTGTAGCAATAGCTCCTGTCAAGATGGTATCCTTTGAAGATTTACACATTTTTTTCATCTACCAGTTTTTCCAAGATTTTTCTTTCCTGTTCTAATAATTTCTCTGCTGACAGGTTTTTAGTCTTATTTCCTCAGTTCCTCATTTCTGTTTCTCACTTTTTTAAGCTCAGCAATACCAGTATTTCAAGATCCATGTGATTATATGTTACCTAACTATTCATCTTGACTTGTTTCTTTCTCACCCACCATGGCAATATTTTTCAGGAGTTTAACTCTGTTCATCCTCTTTGATCTCTGCTTGATTTTACAGCTTGACTATTTGCAGTGGGTGATGTCTTTGTCATCACTTTCAGGGGTTCTTTTTAATTTCTGTGAGCAGGCTTGCCTGAAAGATTTATCATTAGTGTCCAGAACTACCTCCCAGAATCAGCCACTGAGACATGGTTTCCACTTGCTTTCCCTTCCTCTAAGCAATGTTGTAAACTTCTCAAACAGCCTTTACACTAGAAATCATGGAAAAATAAACATTCTCTTGCTTTGTTCTATATTTTTATCTATTTAACAGGGCTGCAAATACAGAAGGTTGTTTTGTTTAGATCCCTCTAGAAATCAGTATGTCAAAGTGAGGACAGTGAAAGGAAATGGTTTTAATTGCTAGGTTTTTGGGTTTTGTTTTGTTTTTTTAACCAAAGTGAAAACTTTTAATAAGGAATTTTATTCATGAGAGGAGAAACTTTGACTTTTCTTTATGGCTGTAGGATCCTAGTAACTGTCTTTCTGAAATGACAATGTTCCTTTTTCCATTACTTAGGTGATTTGCCATGCAGTACAAAGTGGACAATCATGAAGTCTTTCAGAACGCATACACACAGAAATTGTTCATAACAAGATCATATCAAGGTCTTATATGTTTGCTTCTCACAATTTGCTTTTTGACACCATGTTCCTTCTAAAACCTTTATTCTCACCCAGATTTCTCAAGTGCCTTTCTCGTCTTTCCTAGCTTTTCTCAGCTGGGGTTTTGCTCATTCAGGTTGGAATCAAGACACCCACATTTATGACTGTGTCAGAGATGGGGGGTCTCAGTTTCCATGGTGATCAGTGGAGTTCAGGAAGTAAATTAAATAAAATATAGGTAATGCAGACCCAGTTTTTTTCTCTAAATATCATTGCAAAACTTCATTGAATTATTTGCAAATTATTTGCTTGAACTCTAGTCCTATTTGAGATATTACCATGTACTGGCATAGACATTTGAGAAAAAAACCTGCTTGAAGAATAATTTAAAAAGAGGCAAAAGGCACAGGAGAGAGACTTTATGAGATTGTACCTCTTGGATGTTGGGAAACCTTCATGTTTTCAGGGCTGGATGGACTTCTCTCAGGTGATACAGAATGCTGGTCAGGAACCTGTCTGTGCTGCAGGAAAGTGAAGCTCTCATCAGAAAATACATTGGAGACCATTTCCCACTCTTATCTCTCCATACCCATTAGTTCTGTTCTCTTCATTGCCCAGTATTTTGCTTTATTTGCCATTTTTGCTTTATCTGTCCTCCTTCAAATAGCCACTTATTTCCTCTCCTGTTAATCTACAAGCTGAGCTTCATTCTCTTTTGTGTGGCCATGAATAATCAAGCTATAGCCTGAGCTGCCATTGTCTGCAGTGTAGCTGCTGGGTTCACATTCCTGCTGGAGCACCACGGAACTGTGGAGGATGGAAATGAGAACAAAAAAAGCTAAAATGCCTCAAAAAATTAAGGAGCTTCAGCATTTCTTGAGAGAACACACCCAGCACTCCTTCTAATAGGAGGGGTAAAGAGATAACTCTTACAGGGACATTCCAGGTGTTATGTTCTGCTCATCTCTGAAGTAAGAAGTCAGCAAATCTGTGAAAAAGTGGGGCTCTTGACCTTGTATCTAACAGATGTGAAGACTTAGCTAAAAAGTATAAGTGCAAACTTAACCTGAGGAAGCTGGCATCTGGGATATGTGGTCCTTGATGGCTTGCATTTTGAAGCCAAAATATCTATCAGTGAAGCAACTGTCAGCACAATTTCTTTTGCTTGATCTACAGTTTTTAGATCTGTACATGTCTCTTGTGTTTATCTCCAGGATTCATGCTTTTAAACATTTTTTTTTCTCATTTCTACAATGGCATTTCAGAATGCCATTAAAAAGAATGATTTTTCCTCAAAGCAAATTAAGAAGAGCTGGGAATAAACAAAGAAAGGAAAATAAGGGCATGAAGTGAGAGAAGAAAACAAGGTTTATTTAACATGCAAGGGGCAAAACCAGCTTTCAACATGAGGCATTTTTCCTACACAGAGTTACAAAGTACCAACATCAGTGTTAAAGAATGATCACTAATCTGAAATATGTTGTTTTCCCCCCACAGAAATCTAGTTACAGTATTTTTATTTATTCTCTTGGGTTCTTCAAATTAGGGTAAGTCATCCATAAAGTCTCATGTATAATTCATGCTAAGACTTTGTGCACTGTGTATTTGCCCTGCTTCAGTAAAATCACATTATTATAATTTGACTTTCAATATAGAGTGCTTATTTATTTAAAATTTTAATTAGAGTCATAATTATGTCTAGTGTTCACAATAGTCAATTTTAATAGTAGATCTGGACAAAAACAATTAGATCAGGAGGATGCCTTTTTATAGATTAATTTTTACCTCCCCCATGCCCTAAATTAAAGTGAAAGAATATATGAAGAAAAACAACATATATCCTGTTTTAAAGATACAATGAAATGAAATTAAAATTAAGGAGTCACTAGGTATTAATGGGAATTTCTGGAAATACAGTGTATTATCAGGATCTTACTTGCATTCTTAGTAAATAGGTAAATAACAACTCTATTGAAAACATAGGAATTTTACTGGTATGAATTAACAGGAAGTCTGAAATAAAACAAATTCACTGAATCTGTAAAAGCTGTAGGGAAGGGTTTTCTGTGCTGCCAGAAAGTAGAATTAGTAGGGTTATTACTTTTCCTTCTTCAAATATTAATTATGAACTAGTTCATATCTTAACTGAAGTTAAGAGATATCTGTAATTATCGCTCCCATAACAATAGCAGAACATCATAACAGGCATTTATTATTTCAGATTTGTATTACATGAAAGTGATGTTCATACTAATCAAATACATACCAGGAAGTTTCTAGATTTTGTCATCCAAGTATCAAAACAAAAAGCATCCTCTTATCAGGTTTCAGAGCCCAGAACAGCTTTCTGATAGTAGCCAGCTGAGTTATTCAGAACATCCTCCTCCTTGTGAGACTATTCAAATCAAACATTTCACAGAGCATCTTAATCAACACATTCAAGCCTTTCCTAAGGGATTCTATCCTGCATTCAAACTAATGATTACTTACTTAACTTTAATCAGCTGTTGACTAAAATATAATGCTTGAAAATAAACCCAGCAAGCTCTGATGATCAGCAGCTTGACCACTGGGTTATTAACTGACACCTGTGGGTAAGCGTTAATGCTGAGTGTGGAAGGTGTGGCAGAATGACAAAGCAGAGTTTCCTCTGGCAGGTTATAGCTTCAGGTCTGTACCACACCACCTTGAGAATCAGTGAGAGGCAGATTTCATGTGTGCTGGACCACAGAAGTTTTCAGAATGCATCTGCATTTTCAGAAAACATTACTGAATAAGACGGAAAGTTGTTCCTGTCTGACAGAACCTCAGAACAAGTAGGTGATGCTCCATTTATCATTGTCCTGCGTTGACTATATGATGCTTTTATCCCCAATCGCCTTGTTCTGTTTATGCTGAATAATAGGTTTGCACCTTTAAGACTCATCACAGAGAGTGAAGGGGGGAGAGAAGTGCACAGTTTTTTTTTTTCCAGACACTGCTCTCACTCCCACACATTCCTGCTCCTGACTGTTGTCTGCGGATGGACAGACAGCTGGACAGAGCTCTTTTTTTTCTTTAGTTAGCTCTAGCTGGCTGAGGCAAAGAAGTTCCCTGGACCGTGGTTTTTTTCCTTTTCTTTGGACCTGTTTAAACCTGCTCTGGACTGAACACCCAGCAGAGCACCGGCAGCAGCACCTGAGGCCCACCGGGCCGGGCCTGGCCTGCGACATTTCCAGCGCCAGAGGGACTGATCAGAGACTGAGTGAGCTCAGCTGCAACCTGGAGATGGGGTTTTCTCAGTTTGTCATCTCTTTTGGAGCAGCAAGGGGTTTTATTGGTTAATATTGTTTAGGTTTTATTGTTTAATAAACAGTTTTTTTCCACTTTGCTCCAAGGAGATAGTTTCTCCCAAACCAGTTTGGGGGGAGGGGCCGATTGGATCTGCTTTCCTACCGGAGCCCCTTGGGGATTCTCTCCCAAATTTGCTCTGAACCAGAACAATCATATACACAAAACCCATGGTCCTCACAACGTGTTCCAATTTGATCCCATTCCTAAATGGAACAGGCATAGGGATGACTGTTTGGGGCTGCTGGTTACTGACATGGCAGACCATGTGCTGAGCGAAGCCATTTGAAGATCAGTACCTTCACTTCTGGCAGAGCTGTAGCACCCAGCTAGAGACTGAGACAAAGGGAAAAAGAGAATGATGTTTATATCCAGCTGTCTGGCATTTTGTGTCACAGGGTGCTCTGGAGCTGGAGTGCTTAAGGATTGCTTTGTGCTTAATAGCCTTTCACAGACTTTTTCTTCATGAGAATGCTTAATCATTTTTTAATTCAATTTTATTTTTGGCCTTTGCAGAGTCTTACAATGAGTTCCTCAGTTTAATTATTTTCTCTTTGAAACAGATTTCCTGTCATGTTCCCAGTTCAGTGCTCTCATAGTGACACTATGCTGCTGCCTGCACTTATTTCAGAACATTCAGAGTTTCCATTTTCCTCTTCCAAACTGAAATCTACACAACTCCTTGAACGGTAACTCTTCTGCATAGTTGAGGGTATTTTTAAATTTTTTTCCTGCTTGTAATTTTGCTTTTGACACTATCCTTTTTGAGATAGGGGTGTATACAATATGAATGCACTGGATAATAATAATTAAAAAAACAATCCTGTATTTTTTTTTAAAAAGGTTCTGTATCATATTTGACCTCATTAGTCAACATCATCATTTATTAATCAACAATGGCCGACTGAAAAGACTAAAGTCACCAGGAAATCTAAGTTGGTTTTCCATTGCTTGCTATTTTTAATTTAATAGTTCATTCTCACCTGAACTATACGCAATTTTTGGTTTTCTGGGTCTTCCTCATCAGCTGAAAAAAACAGAGATCTGTATTATTGAAGAAAAATGCCATATCTTCTGCTATATGAATGCAAATCCACACTTTAAGGATCCTTTAGGTCTGAAAAGTCTATTCTCAGTACAGAATTTTTTTATCAATAATAAAGGGTGTCCGAACTTACTCGAAATAGAATTTTACTCCTGTTAAAAGCCAAAGAAGTAGCTCAGAAAATTGACTGAATAAAAAACTCACACATTTTAAAGGTTTCTTGAGAACATTCCACCACCAAGACAAAGACAGTGTAAGTACTAAGCTAAGGAGAATTACAGTGCCACAGCATTTGTCAGCACAGATCACTCCCCAGGAGCCCAAAGCATTAACAAGGCAGGCTGTGTCAGTTTTGAGCTAATCAGATGTTGACAATGAGAGGATTACAGAACTGAGGAAATATCTTGTCCTCTGCCCTCTTCCTCTGCATTCTACAACTCCTTAAAGACATTTCCTAGACCAAGGCAGTTCAGCAAAGAGCAGCATCCCATTTCAGATGGAAATGCCAAAAGAACTTCAACATATGTTGTCTAGATTTGTTGTAAAGCTCTGACAAGAGATTTTGTTAACATTTCCCTGCAGTGATTGCACTGGTTTGTTGAAATGTTATTGCAATTTCAAACACTAACAGTCTTCCCTGGTAATCAACTAATACATTTAGACTCTGGGAGAAGAGATATGAGCTGACATTGATCTAAATGGAGAAATAATGGTATTTAATTTTCTATTTAAGACATTTGGTATTTATTAATTTGCTTGTTGTGAGTTTATCCTTTTTTTTCTTTTCTTTTCTGATATGGCTTTACATTTTTTGCAAGATGATGTTAGGACTATTCATGTTTACCCATGTACAAAATTCTTACAGCTATTAATGGAGCACCGGATTAGACTATCCTTAAATAAAACTAATTACCATCTGTAAGTGTTTTTTCAATTATCTATGACACACTAAATTACAAACCATGACAAAATATGGAAATAAGGTACATGTCATACTCTAGCCCATTTCACCTCTCAGCATAGACAATCACTAAATTTCTCCTGAGAGGCATGAAAAGGACATTTTAAAGTCACTCTGTCAAAGTTGTATTACTGTTCCTTTTATTTCCTGGCTGTTGTGTTTTTTTGGTTTTTTTTTTTTTTTTCAAATTTCTTTTCAGTTAAAAGGTATTTAAATTAAAACTTCATTTGTTTTAGCCATTTTTATTTATTTTTATTTACCCAAAACAGAAAACTATTCTGATTAAAGTAATGTCTGCAACTATTAACTTAGACCAGAAATAAGAAATGCAGTCACAGAGAAACTTTTTGGTGCTTATTCTTGACAACTGAACTACTGCTAAACAGTTAGGGATTACAGGGGAGATTCTGGAGATTAAAAGAAGTTTTACTTATCTAATATGACTTATGAGGAGAATGTGTGACATATTGTAATTCTAGACAATATTTTGTGATTCACTGAAAGACAACACATTACTCTTGTGCTGAATTAGCACATCTGAAAAGGAAACCCTTTTGTTTTACAAAAAAGTTTGCTGCCCTTAGATAGAGATCTATAGAGATGGATACAGAATACCTTCAGTGAGTTGGTGTTACCCGAAAATCGAATTTCACAAGCAAACATCAGAGAGAAATCTCATAGCTGACTTTCATCAAAGCTTAAGTCAAACACAGGTTGCAAAGGCCACCTAAGAACATTTCTCTATGGAAAGGTGAGAGCTTTCCTGCTTTTCCTAAGGACTTTCATTCTGCCTGTTCTTTTGCAGAATAAATTTCCTAACTCTTGCCAACAATGGCACAGAATACAGATCCCTGTAAGCTACCTATGAGTCAGACAGAAGGTTGACAGGAACATAGAAAGTGAATAACTTGCCTCAAATATATAAAGCTGGCTCCCTACCAAATCCATATTCCTACAGTGGGTGAAAAAAGGCAGTAAAAGCAAAAAGGTTTTGTGAATAACCTTTCTCATGCTGCTATTTAATTTTTGATAATTATTATTGTTCCCTTGTATTCAGTGCTTCTTGCAAATCCTCAACGCTTATCCCATTCACATGCAGACTCTCACCTTGAGGATGCTCTCAACACTCAGGGCTAAGTCTGCAGATTGTCAGCAAATTTGCAACCTTGCCAGTCCTTTGATTTCTAAGGACTGTGGAGCCCTGCTCCTGCCTCATTCTGATAATGATCCTTTGGAGTCATCAAAGCCTACACCTGAATAACATGACTCAGAACAAATATCAGTCAGGGAAATCACATGGAATGATTGTCCAGAACAAACAGAATGAGATTCATATTTCCTACATTTAGACATTGCAGACATCTGTGCCTCATTGCAGACATCTGTGCCAGAGGTGGGTAAGCCCTTTATTGCAGTCAGTACAAAAATAGTCATTTTCAGGATGAGATTCCCATCTCCTGAGGCAGCTCTTTCTAGCACAGGTTGTGTCAATGAATACCTGGAAATGCCTACTTCTCTATTAGAACCCAACAACAAAAGAGATTTGACAGGTAGGTCATTCAAAGAGGTTCAAACTCAGGCAAGGCAAGCCTTATCAAGAAATCTGTCAAGGACAAACTTAATGACAGAGCTGCATTCTGTGGTGATTCTAGAGATGACAGGCTTTGTCATAACATATTCAATGTGTTAATGTTAATGCTGCTGAGAGGGGAAATAATTAATGGTATAGATTCTTTCAGCAGCAGAACTCAAACTGTTCACAAATATTACTCACAGATTTTATTTCTCTGGAGCTACAAGAATAAGAAAACATTCAAAAACAAAAATGAAAGCTAGCATACATTTTAAGAAATGAAACCACTTATTTTAGGTTTTTATTTGCCTGTTATTAGTGATTAACTTTTTGTGATATCAAGGCAAGTGGTTTATTATAAACAAGTCCACAGATTTCAATAGCTTAATGCATTTGAACACGTATTACTGCACTGTGCTAAAAGGTGCATCCAACACACATAATTCATTACCCATTTATTTGTTATTATTCTCTTTAATAAATTTCAGTTATGTAGTCAAAGAGCAGAGAAAATTTCACTTATCTGACAACTGAAAACACAACATGAATGGTAAATACTTTGATGTGCAAATTAGAATGAAAATGATCTGGATAAATTATTCCTGTATTCTAATAATTCTGAAAGAAAATAAGACAGGTTCTCTTACAATTTGCTTAAGACACAGGAAATGAAATTATAGATAACATTAATAATAAGGATAAAATAATTAATTTTAGTTCTTCTAAATATTTCACAAATTGAGTTTGCAAAAGGTTAAACTGAGATGCAGAACATTATTATGTCCATTCACTATTGATTAAACAGTAACTGTGAACAAGACCAAAATCTTAGTGTGCACAACTCTGTACAAAAGCATCTCTATTGTGTGAGGTACACAAACCAAAGACAATCTTTTCAATAATAAATATACAATTCCATGTTATTTTTCTAATGGTGTTGTGCTTTCAGGTAATGTCATTAAGCATCAGCTGCTTTCTTATTGCAGTGATCAATTCTCTTAAGCAAAGACAAGAAATTCTTGAGAGTTTAAATTATCACAATAGTGTTTTGCTAGTATGAATAATTAACTTCTTGCCAGCGAAAATCACATCTTGACAAAGAAATAACATTCAAACTAAATATTTTAAACTAATATGAAATATAGAATGAGGCTTTTGAGACAAATGTACACCATCTTATTTGGTTTCATCTGAACCTAGAGGAACTTTTTCTTTTGTACAAGTTCAAAGATAATGCAAGTGAAGTAGAACCGAAGTCTGAAGCCTTTGAGAACTTGGTGCATTTTATTCAAAATCAATTAATTAATGTATTTACATACAGGTGGGACCTGACATTATCTGTAGCATACAGGTTACTTCAATAAAGAATAACAGAAATAGTCATGTATGTTCACGTGTGACCAAGATCAAAAGCATGAGAAGAGTAGGTTTGCTATCAGTGAATGGGTAAGATAAAATACTCTGATATTTTAAATCCTTGAGTAAAGGCCTTTTTGAGTCCAAAACTTTCTCTTTTCTGTCCTGTCCTGTCATCTCATTTCCATAATACTTCAGTCAGCATCAATTTTGTCTGAAAAGTTATATAATGTTTAAATATGTTAATTGAAAAAAAAATTAAATTAATATTGTCCTATATATATTTCTAAAATAGAGTGTTATAGAGTGTTACCCCAGCCAGAGGTACATGTAGACTATTTACTCCTTAAACGGTCACAAACTGGTACACATTTCTCTCCAGAATTTGCAAACCACTCTGTCAAATAAAATCAATCATTCATCTATTTGGTGAAACCTGTATCAGTTTTCCCAAAATGCTGTCAGGAATTTGCACTCACTCAGCTCTGCAGTTTTTAACATTTTGTTGTACACTTTTAACCTGCACAATTCTGTCTAGCTCGCTTTCTCTTTTTTAAATTTTTTTCTTTGTTTGGTTTGATTTGGTTTTAGGGGTTGAGTTATTTTTTTGGTTTTGTTGGGTTTTTCTTTTATTATTTTTTCCTTTTTTAAAAAATATTTTTACTTTTGTGTTGTTCCTTGACAGCTTTTTCAGCAGGAACATCTTTAAAACTGCAGCTTCAGCAGATGTCCCAAGACAAAGATGGAACAATGAAATGATGAAGCAGGCCCTTCAAAAGGATGAATGTTACTAAACAATTTGTTCACATACATCTTTGTCTAGCTCCTTAACTTGCTTTTAGAGGGGAAGATTGACCCAATTTTCTCTTCATTTGTATGCCTCTAGTGCACTGATTCATGCATCATAGAATTTAAATTATCTTCCCTCGCACTGCGAGCAAAAATGTTGTCTTATCTGAAAACGCATTTCTTCTTAAAATATTCATTCATCACATTTACCAGTGTATTTCTAAAATAGTATATCCATAAAATAGATATAATGGACTCATGTCCTGTTATTTCAGAGAAGTTAATTGAAGCATTGTTCTGGCAGCAAAAGCTATGCTATAAAACCTGGAGTTTTGGAGCCATGCTGCAAAACCTATAGAAAGATGAGGGGGCATTCCTTAGGCAGATTCCAACCTTTCACAAAATCCTGGGAGTCTCTTTGAGCTGGGCAAGGCATTTGGGGCAAGTCCTGATAGAAAGTCACCTCAGAGCTGGTACTGATCTGCTTGCTGGTCTGAGCAGAGCAATGTGCACAGAGAAAGAAGAAATGGCACCTGTGGTCAATCTTGTAAAGATACAACCTTGGATTAAAAGTTACTTTTGGGGCACAGACTCCAGGAAGTTGGAGGGCTGCCTCACAGGATTACTGTGACTTTTTTTTTTTTTTTTTTTCTTCACAAGACGTCCCCTTTTTGGTTAGTCTTGGACATGTGAAAAGTTATAGATAGATGAACAGTTCTTAGCGTGTTTCACCGCTTTTCTGCGCCCAAACAAGGAAATTGAGTTTATATGGTATTTCATACACGTTTCCTTGTGCTGTATTTCTAAGGATGAATGCATAGAAAACTAAAGATTCTGTACTTTTAGAGTTACTATTTAAAGCTAAGTTTTGAGGAGTCAGGTCCATGCAATTTTCAGACTTCAAGTTTACAGCATTTCTAGTTGCTGAATTTGTCACAAAGTATTTTGCAGCCTTTAATGTTGCAAAACCAGGCTATTGTCTATTTAATTAAGTGTTTTCTAGTCTGGAATAAGTCCTCTTCACAGAATCATCTTCACAGAGGGCCAGGTAAAACACCCTTCTTTCTTACGAGAAGGAGGCATGGCTGCTTGGGTTTTTTTTCTTTGTTTTTTGACTATTTGTTTATTTCTTTGATTTTGGAGAGGAAGAGGAGTTAGCCTCATAGAAACCAAAATTTTGTACTTACAGGGACCCAAGGAAACAGTGCAACAGTTAGGACATGGCAAAGGTAGAGCAATATATAAATTTAATATTTAAAGGGGGCTGAGAAGAGTTTCAAGTAGAACCTGTAGTAATAGCACAAGGGGTGATTGCTTTAAGCTGAAATGGGGGATATTTAGATCACTCATAAGGAAGAAATTTTGCATGATGAAACACTGGAACAGGTCACTCAGAGAGGTGGTGGTTGCCTGTAAACACTGAAGCTCAGATTGGTTTAACCTCTGAGTGACTGATCCAGTTGAAGAAGTCCCTGCTCATTGCAGTGGGGTTAAACTAGGCAACCTCTAAAGGTCCCTTCCAATCAAATCTACTCCATGATTCTATGAATCAGACAAGACTTTTCTCGCCAATTTTGTGCATCTTTTTCTTATTATTCTTATCTTTGCCTTGAGGATCTCCTGTATGTTAGTACAGCAACCTTAGACACAGAAAGAAGTGGTATATCGCATAAGGAGCCACATTTGGTTTAAAAGGATAGAACACTCAGATTAAAAATTGTCGGTTCCCTGCTTGTTCTTAAGGTTACAAACCAACAGAAATAGTCAAAGGCGAAAAGTAATGAAACATCAGAGCTATCCCAACTGTTGTGAGAGGGTTTACTTCAGATTTCGTTTCAGATTAATTTAGAAATTCAAATGAAATGAAGCACTTAATCCACCCTCAAATACCATTATAGGAAACCAAACTTACATCTTCATCTCAGTACCTGAGAAACACAAAGTATGAGGGCAATAAATAAAACCAGTAGAATGATCATATGAAACCATATATGTGGATGTAAACATATGAGTGAACCCTGTTTTACCTGGAATCCATAAAGGTTTTTCCAGTGCTGATTCAGTGCATCAGCTCCCAACTATGTTACTTTGCATGAGTTTCTCTCAGTATGTGCTGTCTTTTTGTTCTAATCTGTGTTATCAGCACTGCAAGACTAGATTTTAGGGTTAAAAAGAAAGAAAAGCTATACAGAAAGGAAAAAAAAAAATTTTTTTGCTTGAATTTTCTTTTGGAGATGGATAGACAATGAAAAATGAAGAAAATATTCTTTAAAGTTGTGTCCTAAACACTTAATGTCATATTTCACCTCAGTTAGCTGAAGTAAAATGTGTGAAATACACAAAAGGAAAGAATAGGGAGCTGCCAAAATGCTATTCTGCTGGACAAAGGAACATTTTTCTTAGAACTCTGTCTGCAATGAAACTCATAATGGATGAGAACTGTGAGACAGGAATTTACTGTCATTTTCTCCAGTCAAGCAGTAGAATAAGGTAAAACTGACTACTCTAATCAGTCCTGTCTCATTCAAATCATCTGATCGTGTTTGGTTCAGAGCACAGAGCCTCTGCAAGAAAACACACAGGGAGAAGATGTCATTTTCAAAGAACAGCTTTCTTCTTGCACACCCTGCAGCAGATTAGCTTCTTGCAGCTAAAAGGGCACTGGGGCTCCTCAGTTGCCTCTCCCAGCCCCAGAGCTGGATGTGCTATTCCCTCACTATCAGCTTTGTCCTCTAAGAAAAGTTTTTACCCAGTCCTTGAGAATGGTAAATGATGAAAGAACAAGAAGTTATTATATCTTTGTTCTCTGCATGAACACCTGACATAACTTTGTCTCTTGTATTCAATCTGCTACTTCTGGCATAAGAAATTTGAGCAGTGTATTTTTGTCAGCTATGTTTTTTCAAGATGCCATTATTGCTGAAGGCAATCAGCTTTAACTGAAATGTCTAAATGTAAGAAAGGAGTATATATCAGAAAAAAAGAAGGGGGAAAATCCATGTTTCAGGATAAGGACATCTCAGATGTCAGGGAAAAGTGGAATCTAACTTCACACATCTCTGTAAAAAGCATTTACTTAGGCATTCTTTAGGATTTATACCAAAGAATCTTTAACTCATCTTTCAGGAAGCAGCAGGGCTAAGTCCTGAAAGAAACCATATCAAAGAAACATGCTGTAATGCAGGGACAAATTATCTTATTTGAAAATGGGTATAGGATCTTCCTACCTGCTGGGTTTAATTTAAAAGTATAGTGATGCATTATGGTAGGGAAAAAATAGAGCAAAGAAAGAAATGAGCTGTTTGCCTATATGTTTTTTATACTACTTTATTTTCATTTCATCAATAACTGAAATAGCAGAAAAAATGTTAGGGAAGGTCATGTCTTCTCTACATTCCTGGAATTATTCTTTTAAAATGATCCCTTAAACATGCTAATTGGGCTGTCTGGAGAGACTTTGCCATGTTTGCTTACAGGAACAATGTCACAGTGTCTGCTCACTCGTTGCTTTAGGTAAGGAATACTCTTCCTACTGAGAATTATTATTCCTTCATCTATGACCAGCCACTGGGTGTTGAGGTGGAATATTTTAGGACACATAAAATAGCTCTAGACTGCCTGTATTTTAGCAAAGGAGCTGCAAAAGAGGTCCCTTTAGTTACCAAAAATAACAATTGTCTCAAAACTCAGAGTGCTTGCCTTCAAACACATTTTAGAAAAATCTGTTTTCCTTCAAATCAGGGTCTGCCTTTGAACACTCTTCAAAGACAACCAGCTGCAAACAAAACCTAACACAATGCATTAATTCGTGCCCTGCTGAAATGTGAATGCAGTTCAATGGACCAAGATAGAGAATTGTGTACTGCCTTCTCTTTAGGAGTTTTTCAGTTGTGCACCTTCAGGAGTTGCAATTTGGCAAGTGGCAGCAGCACTGATGTATTAATGAGCCGTGCTTTACGAGCAGGCAGTGTCAGTAGGAGCTGGTGTGGAGGATGGAATGTGATTCACTGAACCATAGCTAGACTAAGAGGACAAATCTGAAGCTGGGCTGTCACTGAACAATTCTGATTTTTCCAAGTGGAAATTTTAAGAAGAGCAGCCAACACTGGAAAGCGCTGGGAATTTTCTCAGCCTCATGATAGAAATGATCAAAGCATAGAAGTCCTGAGATTAACTAACTACACAAGTGCCAGTGTATTCAGCCATGAGAGACCTCATTTCAAACTTCTGCTTAATATGATTCAGATCAAAGTCTCCTTCATTCTAGCTGAATGCCCTAAATTCCACATTATAGAGTAATTCTCTCTTTACCTTAGTGAATTTTTAATTATTCTATATGGAGAGAAAATCAAAGAAGTTTAATTTAAAGTATAAAATACTGAAGAGAACTTACACCACAAACACCCCTGAATATAAGACCTATTTTGTGATGAGAGACTTCACTGTGAGTTTTCCAGCCTGTTTTAGCATTCTGGAAATCTAAGATCTTGTCCAAAGAGGCAGTTTCGCAAAATAAGGGCTTGGTTTCATCCTGATATAGAATGTAATTTTTTTTTTTACTCTGATGGATGGGATGTGAGTTTGCAACCCTGCTCTGATATATATATATATATATATATATATATATAAATACAATTTTTTTAAGATAATCCTGAAAACATTAAGCAAAACGGTTCTCATTATTGCAAACCAATTATCTACAACCTCAGGCAACTTTATGAATTACATTTTAGTTTAATCTTGGGCTCCCTAGCTTTCCTTCAATTCAAGTGCTAAATTGAAATAGTTCTCCACTCCTGAATTATCCTCAGCCCCCTATATCTGTCCAGATTTCAAAATATTTCCTGAAAAAGAAGTTTAGAAATTGTCTGTTTAGCAAAATAAGTTGTTACAACAAAATATTTTTTCCTGCTTCTTCCTTTTTTTCAATCTTCCCTTAAACCAATTCCTTTAATCAGAGTTAGTAACCAGGACATGCAAACAGCAACCTATCTACTTATCAATGGGGAGTTCTAACTCTACATTTACTTAGGCATTCAAGCTACATGGCAGGTCTCAGCTGCTTATTGATTTTACTGCATTAAAATAGATGGTTTTGTTTAGCATTGAAAAAGTGAACAATTTTTCTGACACCAACCACTTGTTTAATAGTCTTGGAATAATCTATATTTCATTAAAATGATGACTTATAACACCCAAGCACTCTCCTGTCTTCTTAACTATTGATTTAAGGCAGTTTAACACTTCTGCACGATATAATAAATTGGTCAGGACTAGCAGCACTCTGTTATAAAGTCATTCTTAACTATATAAACACAAAATTGGCATATTTTAGAGATGTTCCTCAGATTAGTTTCTGGGAAAGGATCTTTCCCACCAAAACCAAGTCAGTATATTTTTTTTTAAAAGCCTCATAAAACTTTTAGGTAAGTAGAAGTTACCACAATCAATATTCATAGCATGATTTATAGGAGAAAGAAGCTTTCCACTAAATCCTGACCGTAAACCCAGTACTGTAAAGTATTTAGTACAGTAATCCATCTCATAGATATTTTAAACTGGGCATTAATGGTGCTCAAAAGTCGAGTGACAGTGAATCAGCTGTATTACAGAGCAGTTAGGAACTTTATTACTGGAAATGATTCAAACATACCTAAGCCCTTCACCCCTTTATTCTCCAATCAGTGACTTCTTATTTTCCCATATTTTTTCCTGATCACCTTCTTAGCTCCTCAGATCACTAAAGCCTTGCTTTGACGTGGCAGAATGATTCATCTTCCTTGAGCTTATGAGAAGGCAAACAGCAGAAAGAAGCAGGTTTGAAACTTAATCTGGTTTATGAGCTGCCAGCAGGTACTCCCCTGCTGTTGTCATTCCATTCCAATTCACCTGAAGAAATCAAAACAAATGCAGTTAAGAGATTGCAAAATTATTTTCAATGAAGTCTTCAGTGAAAATGCAAAAGAATGCACAGGAAATTCCACTGGAGGAATTAGTTGATCCCACACTTAAAACAGGATGACAATACTCCAAATGTGTTGCTGTCTTCCCTCAAGGATTCATGTCTCAACTCAATAGCAGGATTTAGTCATATTAAAAGGGCAGCTACAAATCTGCTGCTCTTTAATAGGACAGCTAGTATTGCAAAGGAGAAAAATATTCTCTACAGAATAAGGCAGTATTTTGTAGACACATATTTTTGCTACTTCTCAGGATGTACTAATAGTTATTTCCTCCTTTTGGCCATCTAGAAAGAGAAACAAGGGGAAGAAAACGGCTCATTTTAAGTAGAAAAATGTGATGACTAAAGTACAGAAATGTTCAGGAAGATCCAGATGTGGTTTGAAACCTTTTGCCTTCTAAATTGGACTTCAAAATGATGACAGCCCTGAGAGACAGTAGAGAGATATTATTATTTTAGCTTTTCAGAGAAGAACATCAAGAGTGCAGAGACTTGAAGCCAAGCAACAATCCCACTTTGATAAATCTGCAGACAAAAATTACTGTTGTGCTCTAATCACCCAAGATATATTTTCAACTTTTCTGGACAAACAAGCACACACCTTTCTCCTGTGCAAGGGAGAAACATAGTATCAGCAATTCTTCCCCATAATTTTCCTCTTACACTCACATGTTTGCAGTAGGTTTGATGTTACACTACTGAACAAGATGTAATCAGATAAACTGTGCTTTCATATAACACAGTTTGGAAAGTTCTAGGAGGAATTAGCCCTGTGGCACAAGAGCCAAGGAAATGCAGAAAGAATAGAGAAAAATGGCACAACCAGTGTGACTCATGACACTCACTCCAATACATGTTTTTTACATCCATCAGCTGATGAGAACAGAGCAGTGTGATGTCCTACCCTTAAGGGAAGGTACTCAAGATTTGTAGATGTTCATGATCAAAAGGAATGACCAAAGTCAGGGGGGCTGTAAAAGCTTACAAAGTTTTATTAATAAATTATGCATTTTCCATGGAAATTAGTAGAAGTTAGTATCTTATCTGTTAGTATAAGTACAGAGCAGTGGGTTTTGGATAAAGGAGTAGGGTGGGAAGAATTAGCGAGGGATGGATTAAAGAGGGTGGAAAGAGTAAAAGAAAGAGTGGAAAAACGAGAGATCACCAGTTCTGGCTCCAGCATCAATCCACCTGATGGGGTGTCCAACGTCCTGAGTACCCTTTTATAGATGTTCTCCAGCCCTGGAGATAAGTTTCTTGCTTTCTATGAAAATCAGTTCTCATGCACTGTCCATTCTTCTGGAGTTTCTGGAAATGGGTTGGAGAGTTTCAGGGATCTTAAGTGGTCCTGACACCCCCTTACAGCCCATGCCCAGTTCTAGCCTCGTTCCTGCACCTGCATTGTGCTGTGTTATCTCCAGGAAACAGAACAAGGACATTTGTTCTGGAAAAGTTCTGCTCTGCTTCCATTTGGCCCTGCTCCAGCCACATCCTGTCCTTTCTCACAGTATGTTCTTACCAACAACCCTTGGCTGGCTCCACAACCACCCAGCTATCTGTGCTTTGGACATGAACATTAGCTCCCTTACCTTCCAGGCTTCAACAGAAAGCCACAACCAGTCCCAGTTGCTCAAATGGGTTTTATGCAATTCATAGATATCACAATGATGACCCCTGCACTAAGCTAATGTAATGAAGCTATTCAATATTACTTCTTCAGTCAGTCACAGTGAGAATTAAAAAATTTAATCCATATATTATCTACTTACCATAAGGAAAGCATGTCAGGTATATATTGCTGGATTTAGTTCACTAAATGATGTATATATTAACAACAGGAGAATAACACTTAGTTGTGTTTGCACATCTGAAACATAAGGGTAAAATATGAAAAAAACAGGTAAAGCACTCACCACTAGCTTGTGCAAAGTGCAGACATACATTGTTCACTGTATATGAACATTATATGTCTGCACTAATGTATCTAGTCATACATTATAGACTATTTACATATAAAGACTATATACATATAAACATATATATGTTATAAAAGTTCACTTCTTTCTTTTGGCCATTTGTTGGTGGGAACTTTCTCTCTACACCTTCAGACTCTTTCCTCATCATATTTTCTTGGTTTTTCTCATCTACTCTATGTAATCTGCTATGGTGTCCACTCATTCTGGCCCTCGCTGTCAGGAAAATCAGACATCTTTTGTCCCTCAGCAGGGCTCCTTTTCCATTTGTGTGGGGCCACATTTTATTTGGTGGAAACCTGAGGTGTTAGGAAATAATGGGACAAAGTTTTGTTTGTGCCTTGGTTCTGGATGGGGAGAGGAGAGAAAAGATAAGAATAGTTTCTGCCTCGAGGTCCTTGCATTTAAATATCTGTGTGAGAATGTTGACATATGAGCAAAGAATCTGTTTCTGTCTCTGCCAGTGGACAGCCAGGGTTTGATTCAGATCCCTAAACATTTATTTGGGATGGGTAGCTTGCCTGAGAGTTTACAGGAGACCCATATGGCTCTGAAGCAGTGTCTATAGGACACACAAGTTATCTCAGATCATTTCAGGACTGTTTTTAGGTAACTGAATAGCACATCTAATTAGTGAATCCTGGGGCACAATTCCAGCACCCCTAAAATAAACATCTACACTTGTCTGAATCATTATCCTGACTCCAGTGACTGAATAGAGCTCCTTTGAGTAAAGTTGGAACTTGCACATCTGGTACAGAAGTAGGTACCTCACCTTAGATGTCTTAATCTCTCATTGAATCTGCTTTTTGTACAAAACAGGGCAGGGGAACATGAGGATTTTGTAGATGAAGCAAAGCCTACATAACTACTACCCAAAACCCTTTCTCCATGACCCAGTGCAGTGACCTGAATGAAAGCATATGTCAGCTCTGAATAATCTCCTCTGGGACCCAGCAGTAGGATAACCATAACAGTATCGTGCTCTTCCGGGGTTTATATGTCAAGTTTCTCATTCAGAGCTTGTTCAGGTGCATCTCACATTACACTATACCTTTCTGATATACCCTGAATGCCTTTCAGTGGTGTGTTAAGTGATGTAGCTAACATCTGTCACATGTAATTTGTCCTCTCTTTTTAACTCCCCAAGGGAGGCATTATGCATGCAGTGTAGCGTTTTGTTTTAGTTAAGAATTCCTGCTTGCTGTTTACACATAAAAGATGCTGGGGCAGAGTTGCTGTAAGATGAAGCTCTCCTGCTGTGAATTCAGAGCTCTGAGTTTTTACCCTATTTTGAACCTTCACAAAAGGCTGACCTTCTGCTTGGCCATTTCTGAGTGACTTCCCATGAACCATAGTCAAAAGTGATTTACTACTCACAATGTTTGCTCTGTTTGCCTGACTGAGAACACTAATATGCCATTAATTAGCAGTTTGCTGGAAGGTGGTAAGACCTTTTGACTTCTTGATCCATCTGTGATAGTTGCTGTGCATACAGTGGGAAGGCAGGAGACAAAATTTGTGAAAGGAAGAGAGAACAGCAAGCTTTGTGATGATCCTAATTTTCTGTCACGGCTTGTTCCGTGGTATCATACTGGGTTTGAAAACAAGTCTGCAAAATGTACATTTTAAACAAAATCTTTACTCTTTTTTTTTTTCTCCTTTTGCTACTAGTATGTGTAATATTAAAACACATGGCCAATGCTAGAAGCAGAATTTAAACAAATGGTAAATATGGTAAGTACAACATATCTAAAGGGAGAAAGCCCACTCTTCCGAGCTCAAGTCAACTTAGAAATTCTCATGCTTTCCAGGATATTATGCTATGCATATATCATAAATAGCATATTATGCTATGTTAATTTCTGATCCATTTCAAACTAATTCTACTACACATCTGAATTAATTGGAATTTAACAAAGTCCTGTGTAACTTCCAGGAAAGTGAAACCATGTTACTTAGCGTTGGATCCTGTCCTACCTGGCACAGATTTCATAGAATAATAGAATGGTTTGTGTTGAGAGGAATCTTAAAGATCATCTCATTCCAACTCTTCTGCCATGGGCAGGGACACTGTCTACTTGACCAGGTTGCTCATATATATAATCACAACCATACCTGAAAGGATGAGGTTCCAGTATCTACTACCTTAAATTTTCTTGGGAGTTTCTCTTTTGTACATATGCAAGTTCTTTTTTCTCTGAATCCCAGTGAAATAATTTCCCACTAGTCTACTGTTGTAACCTGTTCTTTCTGCCTCAGAGGATGGTTTGAGAGGGAAAGAGATAAAGAAGTTTATTATTGTCTTTTTGCAAATGATTCATGGGCATTTATAATATAGTTTGCTGAAATGATAACTCTGTCCTTTAGAATGAGCTGACATCTAAAAAATAATAAAAGTTAAATTCTCCCACATGCACACCTACCTGTATTCCAGGAAAAAAACCCTCAACTTCTGCAGTTAAGATTCATATCAAAATTAGACCCATCAACTTAGAGCCATTTGCTTTTTTAAGAATCCATAATCAACTCTGCAACTGAGTGTAGGCAGCGAAATCGTTATGCAGGTCTGCTCCATCTCTGTATACTGAACTTTTTCCTACCTTTTAACCTCCCTAAAATGGGAAGGGAGGAGAAAATACAGTCAAGGTCTTCTGCCTGCTTTTCTCAGCATAATGAATCCTCCCCCATGTCCATTTAGTTCATCCCCACTATAAAAATGACTTTTTCAATCAAAGCATTGTACTCCTTCCAAAGACATTAAGCCAAATGACAGAACATGAGCTGGAATGACAAGGACAAGCCAGCTCAGTGCAAGGTAAGGGGGGTTTCTAAAGTGAATGACTGAAAACAAATACATACCAGCATTTTGCTCAAGGACTCTTAGCAAATTATTCCTACAGAGAGCCTGATCTTGGATCAGGATACAAGAAAAATTAGGTAGTGAAACAGAAAACTACCACTTTGTTACTTTGCTTTTCTTGCTCAATTGCCATGAGTGGTTCTGTCCCTTATTTATGGGGTTTTGTAACTTTGAACATGTGCTCAAAGCCCAGAGAAATTCAGGTGTTGGAATAAAAAAGTGAAGTTTAGTCTACAACAAAAGGAGGGAGTTTGGTATCTCAGAATGAGAGTATAGGAAAAGCCATAGGGAATGGGTGGATTAATAAACAGAAAATCAAAACTGCCTTTAGGAGGAACAGGCCTGATACCTACACACTGCCAGAAATAGGAACTTATCTAAAGACCTGAGGTAAATGCCTACACAGAAATCAGGACTCACACACCAATACTGCTGGTTTTACCGGGTGACATTCTCCCACATCTTCTATTTGCTCTGTCCTAAATAGATGATAAACTGATTTTTTTGGCCCCTCCCTCAGATTAGCAAACACTGTAGCGCATCTCTATAAATTCAACAAGATTCAATTTTTGCTAAAAAACATAAAATTCTATTTCCTTTTGCTGTTATAAAATATTTTATTATCAAGTGTCGTATATGAAACCTTATTTTTAACTATAATTTGTCATTTTCACACACTTCCTCTCTTCTTCTCCCACAGAATTCAAGTTTCTGGATCTTTGTGTGTTCCTCTATTTCTCTATTTTTAAATACCACTTCAGAAAGTGTTAATTGCTTTCAACCCAATTTATTATAGCTGGAGTTCTCAAACAGACATATTTCTAGAGTTTTCTTGAGAAAAACACCCAGAACAGCAACAATAAAACCCTCAACCCTCAGAAACAGCTTTATCTTCTTAGAAAATAGCATCAATTGATCAAAAGGTTCTAGGACCTGCAGAACTGATTAAATATAGACAAAGTTCCTCATAAACAGACTAAACCATGGGGCTTTAACCAACTTGTGATCTTCAAAGGTACTTGGTATCAGCAATCCATGAATGAAAATATCAAATATTGTCTCCTTCTCTGAGTTATTTCTTTTTAATTTCCATTGCACTCATCAGAGATCTGCACGTTCATTCATCACTTTACAGACACAACCTGAGATCCCGATTGTGCCCTTGAACTTCAGGACTGCCTCCTTTAAAGGAGACATTTTTTTCCTGAGCTACATAAAAGCAATAAGAGTAGACAATGAATGGGAAAAGGGTGACACTTTGTGGCTAGACAAGAGAACTAAGGTCTCTTCATCCTTTTATGTATCATTAATTTTGGGTCCATCTTCCTGATACCGTTATAATTTAAAGGTGACCAAAGTAGAATGAACTTTGGCCAGTATGGTACATATTTATTTCTAAAAGCAAAAAATCTTCAAACTGAGAACATGAGAATGATTTTGAGGACATACTTCTGAAAACACAGCTGAGAAAGTCATTGTAAGTGTTACCACAAGTTTTCTTGAAAATCCATCATATGCTATTTAGGCATACTAGCAAAAGTCAATTTATGAAGTAAGACTTTGGGGAAGATTTTGCCTCTTCCCAAACCAATTTAACTCCTTTTATTTCTACAGAAAATTATTTTCTAAACAACTTCCTGTGAGCTTAGCCACTTTCACCAGATCTCTCATTTTATGAAAACTAATGGAAGAATCATTCTTTCTGCTGAAATCTTGGTCTGCAATCCAGAATTGCTAAAAGCCATCAATGCCTAAACCCAGATTTAACTATGAAAAAAGGACAGATATAAATTGTGTTGTTGAGTTTAAAAACCATGTACAAGACAATGAAAGTAGTGAAGTCTAAAGAAACCTATCAGTCCCGTACTGAAAAAATCCAATGTTGAAAGCCTGCACCCTGATCTCGATTGCAGATTACAATTCTAGACAATCCAAAATTTTAGATTACTATTCTACATTTGGAGGAGTTAAAAAATGACAGTAGCATGAAAAGGAAGAGATGAGCTTTTCAACTCCTTACATTCTTCACACATCTTCTTTTGAGCTGGTCAGTGCACTCAGTACTGTCTCTATGCACCAGGGTGCCCAGATATTTTCACTTTTGACAATAAACACACCTACTGCTGAGTCCTACTCTACTTCACATGGTAAGATCAACCTGGAATGATGCAAGGCACATTTACTGTGTACTGACTGCTGTGAGCAGCATTTCTGTGAAAGAGTAACTTTCCAGTTCCTTGTGCCATTGGTAGGACCATTTGACTTGGATCTGGTGCAGCTTCACTGGAAATCTCATTTGATTCAAGTAATAGAACTGCCTTCTCATATTTACATACATATATATATACATATACACATATATATGTACATTAAAAAAAAATATTTGTTGTCAGTGACACAGATAAAGAGAGAGAACTCACATGAAATTGATTTTCATGGGTCTGTTCCTTCTAGGAATAGTATTTCATACTTCTTTGCTTCACAATACCCATGAAATTAGTAGCATAGTAAGTCCATTCTCCAGGGATAAAAATTTGGATGCAGAGTGATTTTAAGTGCATTTTTTGTGGAAAGAAGCAGTAGCTGTGAGCCCTACTTAAAGAGCTGCCTTTTAGCAGAATATTAACTTTTGAGTGGAAATAAAAGAGCATTTTGCATAATTATTGAGAGCTAGACTGGGTCCATGTAGCAGGGTTGGACACCAGGCAACAAAACAGAGCACTAAATCATGGGGGGAGCAGTCAAACCCTTCCACGTGTGCACCCATGGAAGTGTTAGCATTGCTGAGAAAAGGGAGATTAGGTGACATTCAGTCCAGCTACCACCAAGCCCTGGCTTTACCCTGCTGTTCCTGTGGTCTGGCTGATTTCCCAGGGCTCCCTCTATTTAGTCAAAGCAAGAGAGGAGCTCCCAGACAGGAGTCACTCAGAGATCCCAGGATTGTGTCTTTTTCAGTGACTCTCTGTGCTGAAGTACAGGAACATTTGATGTAGGTAGCAAAGTGAATTAATGGCTTCAGGCTCTGAGTCCCACTTTCCCAGAGGGGTTTAAAAGACCATTTATTTCTCCTCTTTGCCCTGAAGCATGATTAGTTGCACACCAGCTTCATTCCTGAAACAAGTTTTTCCAATCCTGTTTAAGGACCTCCAGTGATGGAGGTCCTCACAGTTTCCAGGCAATCAATCCCAGTCCTAAATTGGAAATACTTTTTGCTATGCTGCAATTCACATCAAAACTTTCCATGACTGTACTTGACTGTCTGTAGTGCAGAAATGTCTTCTTCTGAGCAAGATATTTAGGAGCCCATTGCAGTCAGCAGAGCATCAGACAATTTTAATTTCAATAATTGAAGAAGCTGCTCAATCTTCTTGGTTTACAGGATCATGTTTATTCTTGTCCCAGATCCTGAGGTTAATATTTAATAACTGCAAGCTACTAGACCAAAAACCTGATGTTCCATCATCCTTAACACAGTACTAGACCTGAAAGAAAGTGAATGAATTCATATCTTCTAGAAGCTTTGGGGGTTTCTGCTATAGAAAACAAAATTTTCTATTTTCACCCTACAATCTTTTTGGCTCATATTTGACCCATATTGTTCTCTAACTCACAGATTCTTTTTCTGCAGATCTGCTACAGTCATACCCCATCCTGTAATTGCATACTTGACTATTTTTTTTCAATTTTGACACCTCACACTGTCTCTGCTCCCTTAATCTCATTCAATCATTTCTTTCTCCAAGAGTGTTTAAAAAACTTTCAAATTTACTTTCTATACTATTAATTTAATTTAGCATATGTGTTTCCTCTCTCAGGTTCATATGATCAGCAAACTGAAAAAAATCCCACTTTTTAAATTGTTCGCACAGTTAGTGAATGCATTGACCAGTTAAATGGTAGTTTTCTTCAAGACTCCACAAATTTAATCTTTCTCTTTTGAAATCAATAATTTCTTTATATGAATGGTTATCAGACTCATGTAGTAGTGGTTCCATCTTCTCATGTTTCCATTCCTTGCTAGAATCATCTTGGATCAACTTTTCTTAAATTAAGGTTTGTTTTTCACTATTTACTTTTACTTTACTTTTACTTTCACTATTTTACTTTTATTCAGAAGACCTAAAATTTTGTCTTGAAAGAAAATTGCAGTGGTGTGAGGAAATCATATAATTTGGTTTTGTTGGTTGCTACAGGTTTAGCTCTTCAGTTGTTAAGGTAGAAATAGCTACAAAAAGTGTGAAATTATTTTAACTGAGAATTTATGAAGTGTTTGCAATTACTTTTTCATTTCTGTTTTCCTTATTCAAAGTAGAAAACTCAGAAATCTTACCCTTTTATCACAACATAAGTATTTCCAGACATCTGTTAGTCATTGACCTTTTACAGGGAAACTTAAGAACGACAAGAACTTGAGTATCAGATTAAGATTTTCCATGATGTTTCACTTACTCTCAAAGAATTACATCTTGTTACCCTTGATGTCTCTTACGCATTGCACTCCTTTTTTTTTTTGGTCTTTCTGTCTACATGTTCATTTTATTTTCTATTTTTTATATTTATCTTCATTTTTATTAATCTCAGTTTCTATTTTTTGTTTCTTTTTGTATCTGAATTGAAGCTTTAACCACTTTGTTGCTTCATTAAAATACTGCCCTTCATGTGCAATGGAATTGTTTGCTTAGGTAGTTGCTTCATCTTTTTTCAAAGAAATGTCACAATTCCTTCAGTCATCTCCCTTCAATTCACCTTTTCTGGAATTATAGCTAGAAGTTATCAAACACTACTAATGACAGAAAATCTTGGTACACAGGGCTCTGTCACTTGCTATTTTCCTTTTCCCTTTTTTCTTTTGAATGATCCTCAGTCAATTCCTGTTCATAGTGCAGTCACATGTAATTGCCTCAAAGCTCTGCTACAGTAAATAAATTGCATTATTAAAGTTTTCTAATCTTTTACTTTATCTTCATACTTCTCATGTCAGTGTACACATACCCAAGATACTCAGTTGATTATTTTTTTCCTGCCTCTGATATTCTAAATCTGATATAAATGAGTCCATCCTCATTTTCCATGAGGTGAACTGCTCCCTAAGCAAACTGCTCATGCCAAGTGACCAGGCAGAGGTAGAAGGTGAAAGTCTTCATTAGATGCCCCCACATGTGCACCCTTCTACGCAATGTCATCATTTGACTCCAGGGTTTGGTGAGGGGGCCACACACTCCCAGATTTTCCACCCAGCATCCAGCATTAGTTCTCTTCCATGTGGCACTATTTGTTCAGAGTCATTCCCATTCATGATTTTGATAACTCCAGGAACACATTAAGAGAAAGAAAAATTTTTGTATCTTCTCAAATTGAGGATCTTGGGATTTCAAGTTCTGGGAAAAAAGGGTCTTTCATAAATCTACAATATTTGAGCTGCCTCTTTATGTTCCTTCTCAAAGACAGTTGCTCTGAATCTCACATTTCTGAAAGAATTAAACTTTTTCTACTGTATCACAAGGACACAATTTTAATCTTCAGTCAGAATAAGCATATCCATTCTTGATCTCAAGGTTGCTGATAAGGACAAAGTGCATGTTATGCATCAAGAAAATTAGCATTCAGCTCCTTTTTTGGGGATTTAGTGGGTATACATAATTAGATCTTAAGCTCATAGTATTTTTTGATCTAGTCAATTCCCAGAATATGGTAGCTAGCTTTAACATCTTATGTTACTGGGTGCCTGACTAAAAGCAACATGTCCCAAATATTTTAAAGCATCACTTCCCTTTCAGAAATAAGTTAGGGGCTGTGTGGTTGTACCATTTCAAAGAAACAAAAAAAGCCCAAACAAACAAACACCTCAACACATTATGATTCGTGAATTAAATGAGTGGGATCTATTTCAAATAATGGTATTTGCAAAATATACTATTATGTAAAAGATTCAGAAATAAAAGTCCCAAATTGGAGGTATGGTTTGACTGTCAAGTAAATCCTGATTTAGATTGCTCTGATTATTTGTACAATCTATCCTAAAGTGTCAGATTATTACAAACTTTGCTGGCAAGATAAAATTTATTTTTGATTACAGAAACAAACAAACAAACAAACAAAAAAGCTGGTGAAAATTTTCCTTTTCTTTTTTTTTCTGCACAAGTGAACACGATGTTAATAAAGCAAGAATCCCCACGTCACATTATGACTCTAAATCATTGCACTAGAAATTATTCACATGATAAATACAGGTAAATACAGGTGTTTAAATTATGTAGCTACGTGTCCATATTCTCCTTTGAGCAGACTTCTAAGCTAAACACTTTAATTTGGAAGAACATTAGATCAGTGATATTGACCACTTTAAAAATGTGCTAAAGCTTGCACTAAGAGTGGCAAGCAATGTAAAGAAATAAGTAGCAGATTCCTAGCTGCAATGATCAACAAGAATTATGTTTCTAATAGCATATTTGCCTGCTTTTTTATCAAAATTTCATTAAATATGTACTGGTAAGATTTGTCTTTTTTTAGCCTCAGGCTATGTTTCCATGGCAGCCTCACTGCTGGTCATTGCATTTCCCCTGCCAGCTGTACATTTTCACCTTTTTACCTACAAGACTTTCTGTAAAAGTCTTATGGTTTTATAGTACAGAAGAAAAAATAACATTAAAAATAGTATCTTCCTGTAAGATTAATGTGCTGGTGTTACTCAAAGAGTTCAACTAGAACAAGAAACAAGGGAAATGAATGGGAGAATGAACCTGGATCATGTTCCGTAGGAAGAGGGCAAGGACTGTGGCAGTCTGCAGTTAGAACTGCCACAGAAGTACAGATTCTGAAAACTCAAGGAGTTCAGATCAGTTGATGACATTTAAATTATTTGTGTCATTTAAGATGCTTGCACACCCTGCCTGACCTCCAGAGATTTTACTGCATCCCCCATGGCTCCTGCTGCCGACCAAGTGTGAGCATCTCCTGCACCCCAGGCTCCCCCAGACAGCAGAAGGTGCCCATGTGTCAGCAGCTGAGTCAGACCCCAGGTGTGAGGCTGTCCCCTGCAGTCCCTAAATCACTGCTGTCTTCTGCAGGCACCTTCTAGGCAACAGTGCTGGCTGCAGAGGTGACCATCTGCCACTGGAGCACCTGGCTTCCAAACTCCTTCCCACCCCAGTTTCTCTTGGGTGGGAGTGTTGATCTGCTTGAGTGCAGGAAGGATCTTCAGATGAATTTGGACAGAGTGGAAGAGGCTGAGCAGGGAAGAGGTGAAATCACCATCCCTGGAATTGTTCAAGAGATCTGTTGCTGTGGCACTTGGTGACATGGTTTAGCGGTGAACATGACGGTGTTCTGTTAATAGTTGGACTTGATCTTAGAGAATTTTTCCAGCCTTAATGATTGATTCCAAAGAAGATCCTTGCACTAAAATAGAGTGCATGATGTAACTGACCACATATTCAGTTTAAAAGAATTTATAACATTGGCAGCAGAATGCTGCAATTTCAACTGCATATACTCAACACTGTTTACCTGGTGTGCAGAACTTCATGCAAACAGCATTAAACACTCATTTTCCACAATGCTTTTAAAACAAAAAAAAAATTAATTTCCCTCCTTTCAGTTTTATTATAATGAGCATTGTGACCACACTCAGACCAGGACATTTAATTTTATATTATAAGTGAATGTAGCACAATCTAATAATAGTGTAAGCCGTGGTATTTAAAGAAATGAGACCCATATTCATTAAAAATTAAGAAGAAATTATTTTTAGTGAGTGTAATGAGACAGGGAACATATTGTCCAGAGAAGTTATGGATGCCCAACACCTGAAATCATCCAAGGCCAGGTAGGATGGGACTTTGAGCCTGGTCTAGTGGAAAGTGTCCCTGCCCATGACAGAAGGTTGGAACTAGGTGATCTTTAGGGTCCCTTCCAACACAAGCCACTCCATGATTCTGATTCATGTTTGATGTGCCCTTGTAAGGAATTAAAAAAGCATATCAGGGAAAAAACAAAATAAAGCACAAAATAAAACAAGGGAAGAAAGGTTCATAAATTGCTAAACAGAACATATTCAGAGTGAAAATCATCAAAAGGCCTAAATATAGAGCAGTGATATATCCTGGCTCTAGGAAATTTAGATTAACTTTCATGTTATTGGAAAGAAATAAAGTGGATTTTGATGGATTTAGTCACTGCACCCAAATCATTATTAAATACATATAACGTTTCATCACTCTAATTCTCTCTGCTTTGGAGTAGCTTGATCTGTGATCATGTTATAGTTTGACTCCTCGTGCACAGTCTATTCTAATCTATTTTACTTCCTCAGATCTCTCCCTTTAATGCAAAGGAAAGCATTCTAAGAGCAAGTCATGTAGAGTTTTTCCCAAGGTATAACCTTCCTCTACATGCCTGATCTATTGTAATTCTCTGGCCTGTTCCTTCATTTCAACCATCAAGCTAATTATAGTCCCATTGTACCCTAATGTATAACCCTGCAAGTCCGTCACACTCTGCCTGGCTTCTGACTTTTTCTGGCACTTTTTAATCCTCTGTCTGCTTAACTTGTGAGATCTCAGCCTTGATAGGAGGTCACTCCCTAGACAGCAGACCTCTGAGGAGTGTTCAGGTGTCAGAAGAAACCTTTGCTGTCAGTTGTGAGCAACCTTGTACTTCTCTCCATCACTCAGAGTCTGATTCCGTGTGGCACGAACCCCCTTCCTTCTCCTGAGCTCTGCAGTGGGATATACAAACTTCTCAGTGTCAGATCCCACACTTCAGGCCTGTCAAACCTCATGCACTAAGCACCCAGCACACATTCCTGCCTTTTATTCACAATCCCTTACTGCCCTACCTGTAGCTCACAGATTAACAACCTGCAGCAATCTCGACTCTTTCCTGTTCCATATGCCCATATCTCTGCATCCAACTCACACAGACAGGAAAAAATATTGGCTCTAAATAAGTCTGAAATTACTCTGAGGAATTAAACCTAAAGGACGCTTTGCAGTCATATGATAGTATTATTCAGATGCTGCCAGAATCCCATGATAGACCACAGCTTTATCTCATTAATTAGGTATGGGTTATGTTTCTGAGAGATTTATCTTAATTCTTTTGCTATGTCCATGCAACTTCTTTCTGCTTCATTTTTAGTGTGGCACAGGACTTACATGACCTGAAATAAAGAAAACAGGATGTGCAATCATGCCAAGTGTTACCCAGCAAAGTGGCAGAGAAATAGTTGCTTCCACAATAAAATGGAACAGAGTGAAGTAGGGATTGTGCCAGGCAGGATGTGAGAGTAGAAGAGAAAATACAGCTTTAAATGTTGAAATAAAATAAGAATATAAAGTAAACATTTTCAATATAGCAGGCCTGAGCAGAAGAGCTGTAGAAAAGGCCACATCACTGTGACATATAGGCTTATGGTTTCCAGAATATTAAAATGAACTATATCAGAACTAGATAAATTGAAGCAGATGAGTTAATTGAATTGATTTAATTGATTTAACTAGATAAATTTACTATACCTGAGCCAGATAAAAGAAATTGAAAGATGTTAATCTTACTGAATGTCAATATTAAATTGATACCCAGATGCCAAATTAAAAATAAAATTTTAAAAATGCTAAACCAATTACGGTAGATCTAGAGACATCAATGTAAACAAGCAACAACAAGAACAACAACAATCAGAATTGCAGAATTGTTGAAATTCAGCTAATATACTGGATACATCAGATAGAGCTAATAGAAGGGAAGATATACAAGATACTGAAAACCAGACCCAGTCTTTGTTTTGATTTTATCAAAGTCAAAAATAATAGAGTTTAGTGTGACAGATAGAAGGTCATTAGATTTCTTTTCCCAAAAGCAATAATTTCAGTCACAGTATGAGGAAAGACAAGACTTTGAAATGTAAAAGAGACAAAGTGGTGGTGGCCACACAGGAGTAACAACACGGCAGTTGATCATCTCAAAAGGTTAGGGTTGAAAAATAACTTAAAAACCCTTTATTTCCAACACCCCTGCCACAGGCAGGGGCACCTTCCCCTTGACCAGGTCTTTCAGGGTCCCATCCACACTGGCCCTGAACATTACAGGGAAACATCAGGATTCACATGGGGAGGTGTAAAACAACATATCTTGCAGAGTATAAGATAAGTGACATTGCTCAAGGGGGTTATTTTGCAGGTTTTGCAGAAGAAAAAGGAAATGTGTGCCAGTCTCTTGACCAATGGTGAAGGGGAAGTCAGTGTGTCCCCTTGGTCTGTTAAGATTTCCATCTTGAAAAGAGAGGGAGGCAAAGCAGTGTTCTTTATTAAAAATGCCAAATATGGAAACCTAATTTTAATTATCACACACATGGAAAGTCATACAGCAATATTAACTATTTGAAAGTAGAAATAAAGACTTTTAAAATTTATTTTGCATGAGTACTGGTAACACTGAGATAGCTATTGCTGTGTGAGAGCTGTTATATGGCTGTTAATGCACACATTTGTTGGTGTATATTTTGCAACTAGAAGGTTGCATACTAATAACTTTACAACTTATTTATCAGCTCTGGATGATTTTGAGGTGGGATTTTGTTAACTCATATTTTCTCACATTTCTCGGAATATGGTGAGAGGGAGATTTATGGATAGGAGTAAAATGTCAAGGATCTGTGAAAATCAATATTCACATATTTCATAAAGAAGTGGGAGATACTAGAGAAATATTTGTGTATGTATATTGTGTTAAAGTATTTTGACTACAGTGAATCAAACTTTTCAGAAGTGGGGTGGTTCATTAACACCATTCTTGATTAGCTATGATCTCTTGCATCTTTCAGCAGTAACCAGGCCATTTTTAAATTCAAAAAACCACAGTGATCTCAGCCTTTGCAGTTTCATCATAGCATGACATTATTTAATACAGCATTGCTGTTTCCTGATTGCAGTGTTTCTCCTGTGAAGGAGGCAGTAATTAAAAAATAATTATGTCTGTGGTTTAGGTTGTTTGGTTAGATGCACATAGCATTTCAAGAGAGTAATCTGTTACAGGAGGCTTAAGGACATGCCTGCTTTGCAGATACCAACTTTCTGTACAGTGAGTACACAATCAGGTCTGGCCTTTTATCAGGGTTCAAGTTCATCCTGTCTTGTCTCTCTCTTTGTGTAATTATTCCTAATCTGCCCAGGTTATCCCACTCTGTTGTACAGACTCTCTGATGCTTCATTTTCTTTCTTCCATGTTGAAATCTCATTCATTCACAAGTTCTGTATCTGGCTTTCATAAAATCATAGAACATCCTGAGTTGGAAAGGACTCACCAGGACCATTGAGTCCAACTTCTGGCCCTGCACAGGACAACAAAAATCCCACCAAGTCCCTGAAATCATCCAAATGCTTCTTGAACTCTGGTAGGTTCAAGGTCATGACTACTTCCCTGGAGACCCCGTTTAGTTAGGGTCTGGACAATTTTATTTCCTACTCATCACCATTCCTTACCTGTCTGCATGACAAATAGCATGCTCCTTATGTGATGTGAAACTGGCTTTAAAATCACAAAATCCTAAACCAACGCATTCCTAGGACATTTGTTCTCCAGAGTTCAGACATGTGCTAGCCAGCTTTCCTCTCTTCTGATTCCCATTAGAATGTGCATCACAGAGTGTGTTTACTTACCTACATGATACCACAGCAGAGTGTTAAAAAATGTCTGGACCCTCACACAATTGTTCAATCGAGCTTCCACCAAACATTTTTTTTTGTCCACGCATATTTCAATCCTGCCAGATGGGAATCAGCAAAGTGATTGTTGTCATCATTGATGCCAATCTAACATCAAAACCTTAACTCAAACCTCGTGATTCTTGATAATTAGGAGTAAGCTATGGAAGAATATGAAAGAAAAAACCCAAAACAAATAACAGAAAATCAAGTACTGTGTGGTTGTGTGAGAGGTAATTGAAATGCAATGTAAGCAATCCATAGTCATCAAAAATCTCTGGACTAGTCAGATCCAAAAATATGGCCAGTACCAAAGTGATGTCTCTATAGAGAGGACTCTCAATGTGGAAGCTCCTTCTCTGTAATTTGAAAACAAAAAAACAATACCATATCCTTTATGTCCAACAGGAAAATAATTGTAGTAATCTTACATTTTTAGAAGTGTGTGGATTCTTTTAGCAGAAAATGTCAACTAGAACACTTAGTTTTCATTCAGTCAAGGCATTTTTATAGAAAACTTTTCTTTTAGTAACTTAGTATGTACTAGGTACCTAAATAAAGGAAAAAATAAAATCTCTCCTATGTGACTCATCTAAGTTTACTTGGAAAACAAATAGCAACAGAGGTTAGAAATAAAAAAAAAAAGTTCCTTGTCTCTTGACTAACAGTTTAACTACTGTTCTCATCTTTTCACCTTGGAAATATGATTTAGAAGAGGAAGACTCTTTCACTTGCTTGCTGTAGGATAAAATATGATTTCCCAGTGTTATGGCCATTCCATTTGAATCTGCTAATTTATTCACACACACATACACACACAAACAAAGCCTCAAAAATTTTGCAGAAATAAAATATAGTTTTTAAGTTTATAAAGAATATTATAAATAAATAATTCACTCACTGCCAAGGTAAAATTAAACTCCTGGGAATAAACACCTAGGAAGGAAAGCTCTCTGACAGGCAAAAGAAGAGAGAAGAAGCTGTTTCTTTAGTCCAAACCTCCTACTAATTTTCTCTCTGTCTTTCACTCTGAGCTCCCAAGCTGGTTTTTTAAAATCTCTGGCAGAGCATCAACAGTGCAGTGGTAAACTAAACCATCCAGTCACTGCCATCCAATTAGACCTGATTTATTCCCTTTTAAAGGGCCAACTACGACAATCTCAGCTTTGAGGACTCATCGATAATGACTCTGATGCAGTATTTGAACAATTTATATTGTATCAGAGTGTTTCATAGAAAAATCAGGTGTAGTCCTATTAGAAGTTTTCTAAAGAGATGAAAATATCTTTGATTTTTTTTTTCAGACTTTTTGGTATATTCTTTTCAGAGGGAAATGACTTTTAATCAACTTAGTTAAATGTACCTTGTTTGTGTGCTTTTTTTTTGTAATTTATTCTCACTTGATGTCCATCTAAGATGTCCCAGTACTGACAACTCTTGCTTCCTATTTCCTACACTGGACTCTAGATTCCACTAAAAGTGTGCTTTGTCTTTCAGCATTTATCAGTATCTTCATGACAGCCAATGAATAACAATTTTTAAGCTTTTCACCAGGCTGTTTTCATGCCACCTTAGACTTGGCATCTCTCAAAGGATCCAGTCTTCAGGAGGATACATTGGGAAAAAAGTTCAGACTGGATATAAGGAGAAAGCTTTTCCTTATAAGGACCATCAAATATCAGAACAGATTGTCCTATCAAGTCATGCTGCTGGCCACCCTGGGAGAATTTCTAGACCAGGGTGGACAATGTTCTAAAAACTTGGTTTGGCCTCACATCTGACCATGCTTTAATCAAGAGGTGGACTAGATATTTTCCTCAGGTCTCTTCTAAGCTGAAACTTTGTATGATCCTGCAAATGAGGGTCAGTAAGACCAGGGGACCAACCTCAGAGTTCTTTTTATCGACTCTGCCTATGTTCCATGAGGACAAAATATTCCCTTCATCAAATCTTATTGATTATTTTGAGGCAAACTCAGTGGGAAATCTCACAATTTTTTCTGTTGGAGGCTGAAGCAGTGATAATTTGCTAGTAACTGTGCAGGAGTAGGTATTTTCCCATTGCCCATCTCAAGATAAAAGTCAAATTGGAAAAATCTAGGGTGAAGCAAGACAGCAAGATGGCCAGTGATGAAAGAGGTGAAGTTTTATTGAAGTGCTGTCTGGAACAAAGAGGTCTAAGATGAATTCTTTTCTCTCAAGTGTGATACCAGTGAAGAAGCTTTTAAATGTCTCTACATTTCATAAAGCCACCTGCAAAGCAGAAACAACGGACCCTTTCAGCTTAACACAATGAGACTCTTCATGCAGGCTTCTTTGTCCACTTGTTTGCAGAGTGTGCAGCACATTAAAGTCTGCTCCAGTCCTGTCTAAGCACTCCAGATGCTGCTGTGATACTCAGAGCCAGGAATTGGGATAGAAAGGGGCATTGGGCTCAAGCTAATAAAAAACCCCAAAAGTTTTAATATGAACCATCAGCCTTTTATTGGTGTGTTACAGCATTTCTGATAGGGAAAGGTTTGGAAAAGTTAAAATTCCAGTACCAATTTTCTGGCTGTTAGTTGTATTTTGTTGCTACTGTTGTGAATGCTACTGAAATAAAAATAGAAGGGTAAGCAGGGAGGTAGAAGACAATATAGCCTACATGATCCTGTTCCTTTCCTCTAGAAGCAATGATTATTTATCTCAAAATATTCTTTGAAATTCAACGGAGACTTTTTTTTTTCTTTTTGATCAATAAATGCATATTAATCTCAGATTAAATATCACAATACTTCAGTGGTGATATTCCAGAATTGGACAAAAAATCTGTGAGTATTTCATTATTTACTATTACTATTTCTCTGCAGTTTTTCAGAGTGAAGAGATTAATGGCACTGATATTCTCCATTAGGGCTTGGCAATGGAAATTGGTCATAGAGCTCTGTGACCTGGAGCTGACATTAATTATCATTAGTCTAAGAACTGCCCAGACAGGAAGAGGGATGCTGTAATTCCAGAACCAGCACCTTTCTTAGATCTTTTTAGACACCTTCAACAAATTTTCTCCTCACTCTGAATCTCTCACTGCATCCTTTTAGCACTTCACTCTGTATCATCTATCAGAACATAGATGACATATCTTTCTTCTCCCTTGTTTTCCTCTGGATGACCCTTGGTTTTCTCTTTCTTCATGAACTAAGACTCCCATGAACTCCTCCAGTCTTACTGTGAGGAGATGATCTTTAGCAGTCATTTGGCCTTAAGGGGAAACCCTTCACTTATCTCTAATGATCTCACTACAGAGTACTATTCTTCCTCTCCTGCGGTGTAGAGTGGAGAAGATTTTTCAGTGCCCATTTGTATCCTCCTTAAAAGAAGTTTTCTTCTCCCCTTCCCTAATTACTGTGTTGGTAACTGAGGATGTTTAATACAGAATAATTGTGTTGCATAAGAGTGACACAGGTCCTAACCAATCTGTAGATTTTTTTTGGAACTCTCAAACTTTTGTTGGGTCAGGTCCTTCAAGCACAAACTTCTCAAATGGACACTGGTGTTCTGATAGGTGTTATTTTATATTGTAAACTTCAGCAAGTTCAGGGCCAAGTGCAAGGTCCTGCACCTGATTTGGAGGGATCCTAAAATCAACACAGACTGGAGAAGGAACAGACTGAGAGCAGCCCAGTGTGAAGGATCTGGGGATACTGGGGAATGAAAAATGGGACATGACCCATCAATCTGCACTCACAGCCCACAAAAACAGCCTGATCCTGGTCCTGGACTGGTCCCAAGGGTGGGACAGCAGCAGGTGAGGGAGGGGATTCTGCCTCTCTGCTCAGGTGAGATCCCATGGGCAGTGCTGCATCCTGTGGCTTTCCCAGCACAGGGAGGACACAGAACTGCTGCAGTGGGTCCAGAGAATGATCACAAAAGTTATCAGAAGGTTGAAACACCTCCCCTGTGAAGACAGGATGAGAGAGTTGGGGCTGCTTATCCTGGAGAAGAGAAGACTTCTGGGAGACCTAATAGTAGCTTTTCAATTTATAAAAAGGATTTATAGCAAAGAAAGAGAATGATTTTTTTTACAAATGTCTGTAATGATAGAATGAGGGATAATGAGTTTAAACTGATAGAGCGTGGGTTTAGATTGAACATAAGGAAAAATTTTTTTACAGGGAGATGTTACCCAGGGAAATGCCTCACCATTGGTAACATCCATGATCAAGCTGGATGGGTCTTTGATCAATCTGATCTAGTGGGAGTTGTACCTGCCCAAGACAAAGGAGTTGGAATAGATGATCTTTAGCGGCTGCATTCAACCAAAAACATTCTATGATGAATGAATTTCTGCATTTGCAACCTCAACCACAAAATGCTTCACACTGTTCACAGACCTATGTTGATACTTTGCCTATAACCACACTAAAATAGTATTGAGGAGGTTACTAAGACATTATTTCTTGGCTTTGGGTTTCCTGCAGTGTTTAATGAACCACATTAAACCTTCCAGAAACTCAGATTATTACACAGATGCACATGGGTTGAAAAGGTAAACTCCACATTTAACTGGGGATCTGCATATCAGTACTGTTTATTGTGAACCCTCTAGGACAAAGTTTTCAGTTTATGCACAAATTATTAGAACACTGCTTACTGCTACCTCAAGTAGGCAAATCCAAAATATTTCACATTAAAAAACACTCTGCAGCTCTTCCTCTGCATTTGCCTTCTTTGGATTAACAAGTACTTCTGATCTGTATCGAAACAGAAATCCTCAGAGTCCACTTTAATGATTTGCATATGCAATACCCCACTAAAATCAAACACATTATTTTTGCACTCAGAAGTAATTTAATATCTTGCTTCTTTGACCCATATTCCACATGTGTTGTTTAGTGAATGCTGTCACAGAGCCAAAGCCTGTGGTTAGTACTTAATTAATATGCTTCTGTTATGCACTCATTAGCACTTCAGTTAAAATCTCCAGATGCTGGAGATAAATAGATCCATGAAACCCACTGCAGTACATGTTCCAACCAGCCAAACAGTGGCATACTTCTTTATATAGGATAATATTCAGTGAAAAGCTCTCATCTCTCAATACTGGAAAAACAGCTTTCATTCTTTTAAAGTGGTGTTATGGATAATGATGGATGGGAAGAGGAAGAGAGAATGGAAGAAGAAAAGGAGTGAAGATGGTAAATCTTCAGTTTTCTTGAAAGGCCGTGGGTTTCCTTTTTGTTGCTTGTTGTAAGACAAAATAACATCTTAAATCACTAATTTCCAATTAAAGAGTTTCCATCAAGATTGCAGTTTTGCAGCAAAATATAGGTAACCTTTGAGTTATGCAAAGAAATACTGCCTTATTTGCCTTTTTACATGTTTATTTTTATTTTTTTTACAAGGCTTTAATGTAATTTTCAATGAGATGGTTTCATGAGTCTGGGACATTTTATGTTTGACATTTTATGTCCAACCTTAAGTTCAACTCACATTAAATTTTTCAAAGTCAGTGTTCTCCACTTCTTTATTATCAACTCTGTCAAGGAAGAGAAGGATGACTATTCAAATCAAAGTATATTCTGCGAGTCTCTCTATCAAAATATTAGTTTTTTAAGATGTTCCCAATGCAGGAGTCAGTAGGACAAATGCTGAGCATTTAAGATCTGAGATGGAATAATCTGGTCTTGGTGCCTTTAGACTAAACTCAAAGTGGACCTGCCTGTTCCCTCTGATGCAGAGACAAAAACCAGGGTAGTAACATGGAGTAACAGTTCCATTTTGTGCAAAAGGAAGAAACTAGTCTTTGGAAGCAAAAATTTGAGAAGGTGTGCAGAGCTTAGCAGACATTGGTCCAACCCTGAAAACCGCCACAACACCAAGACTGAACTCAGCAGATTACTGTAAAATGCACCAGATCTCTTTGAATGTGCTGTTTAAAAGCAGCAGAGACAGAAGAGTGCTATGCCTCAGTTTAGAGTGGAAGTTTCAAGGGCAACTGAAGGAGAGGGATGTGTGATAGCAAAGATTTTTCCACATATATTAAAAGTGAAATGAGGTGTCAGAGAAACATCAGGATTTCTGGAAGCTTTTCCAAAGCTATGACTTTGATCTGTGTAAGGCTGATCCCTCTCTAACCCTTTTTCTTTTTCTCTAACTCTACATTCTTTCTCAATTAGCATATTTCACCAGGCTTGTTATCAGACAGTTCTTCCCAGAGAAGTTATTTTTATATTTAATCTACAATGTCAGGTGACTGAGCAAAATGCTTAATGGAATTGATTACAATTTGTTAACTCTGTGGTTTGTTTTTTCCCTTGGTCATTCATTCTTGCCATAGATAGACAGATATATTGTTTATTTTTAATCCATATATGTATTCTAGCAATGTCTTTTACACTGTCATTGTATCTACAAGTTACACTAACTAGGCAGATCAGGTCTCATACAGGCAGAAAAATTTATATCTATTATCCTTTGGTTTTCTTTGATATCCATGCATAATTTTCAATGGGAAAATACAAAGATCAAAAGTACCTTAAAAATGGGGGGGAAAGAAATTCTAGGTTTAGCCAAAGAGCAACTTTAAAAATTCTCTTTTCACTGTAGTTCTAAATTTTGAAAAGTCATAGTTCATTTGGGGCTTCAGTAATTCCCAAGTGACACTGTCTTAACTCTAGTTCAAGGCTTCTTTTCAAGCTTGTTCTCTTTCAAACCTCTTTTCTCTGACAAGTGTTCTCAAACTGTATTTTCTATCCCAAAGGCTGAATTATGCTTTGGGCTGGGTCCAGTGAGCCAAAGCTGCTCCAGGAGGTTATCAATAATTTACTTGCAGCTCCTACTCCTTTGTCTGATAGTGTAAATGCACTGAAATGTCCAGAGCAAGGTACAGCCAGGAAATCAAACTTTCCTGCTGGTCATGTGAAGGCTGCTGTTCAGGGCTGCAGGAACATTCCTGCCATAATTTCTGTGTGACAATGACATTATAACCTGCTTTGCATTGGGATAAAGAATGGATACCACTAATGGCTTCTGGCACAGATAACCTCTAGTAAAATAGAGGTACATACACACATGTGTGTGTGTTCATGTGCTATATGTATCATAAAATCATAAAATCACAGAATAGATTGACTTGGAAAGAGACCTTCAGGATCAAGTAGTTCCAGTCCCCTGCCATGTATGGGGACACTTTAATAGCCCAGGCTGCTCAGAGCTCCATCCAACCTGGCCTTGAACATTTCCTGTGATGAGGTGCCAGCACTCACCTCCTCTGGGCAACCTGTGCTGGTGCCTCACCAACCTCTGAGTGAAGAAATTCTTCCTATTTTCTGATCTAAACCTTCTCACTGACACTTTGAAGCCATTCCCCCCTTGCCCTGTCACTATATCTTTCTGTCAAACATCCCTCTCCATCTTTCTTGTAGGTTCCCCTCAGGTATTGGAAAACTGCAAAGCCTTATAGGTCACTCCAAAGCCTTCTCTTTTCCAGGATGAAAAATCCCAATTTTCTCACCTTTTTCTCACAGGAGAGGTGCTGTATCCCTCTGATCATCTTGGTGGCCCTCCGGACTCATCCCAACAGGTCCACGTGCTTTTAGTTCTGGGGCCCCCTGGACTAGAAGCACATTCCTGGCTCATGGAGTAGAGGTGGAGTGTGTGTGAGTGTGTGTGTGTCTCTCTACACAGATATATGTGTGTGTGTATATGTTAATTATATAATCATGAAGAGCTATCAGCCTCACTTCCCTCTCTATGAGCCAGTTTGACTCAGAGAGGAAGACACTGCTGAAAATGTACTTTGAAATTAGATATTTAAACTGTGTTTGTTCTCTTGGGACGGGAATCAACACCTACCTCTGTGGTTAGGATACTTTGGGAAAGCTCTGATCTCTACAGTAAGACAGGAGTTCTGGTGTTTTGGACTGCTCATTAGAACAAAATAGCTTTTTAAAAACCTGTTTTTCAAAATAAATTTTCCCCTTTAAGTCCCTGATGTCAACAGATTTCTCCCTTGTGATAAGTCCACTAGCAGCTCTAAAAGAATAAATAAATAAACATGAAAATTCCTGAATGCTAATGAGAGCTCCAGAAGCAGGACTGGAGCTTGATACATAACCTCTGCTGCTTAATTTCTTTGGGAAGGTTCCAGCCCCTGCATGATGTCAGCCTGAACGTCTGGTTCAGTACCTGAATTTTCATAAATTTTGCAATCAGCTCTGGAGTCTCAAAGGGGCTGTAAGGACTTAGAATGAAAGATTCAGGAGAGCTGCAGTTGTGCAGTGTGTGGGCTAGCCTCCTGTTTATCTTGCCTCATCACTGTGTGCTGGAGCATTGAGCTGCTGCTGCACTCTCCAGATTGATGGAAGAGCCCTGCGACGCTTCTTCAGGGTGCACTTGTGTTAATTGAGATAAATATTCTTCTGCAAGATGCAGCTGGTGCTCAAGGAGTCCTGGAAGATACATTATCTGATTTGAGGAGGCCCATTTCTCATGATTTATTTTCATGTTACACAGTACTGAGGGCAAATTTTTGGGTTCTGTGTCAGTATCTATAATTTTGGCAGCAACCTGGCGCTCCTTGTCTCAACAAACTTGTTTTCTAACCCACATGCCTGTGTTGTAGTCATGACTGCAGCTCTGTGGGTTAAACTCTTTTTGTGTTCTGAGCTTTTTGCATGGAAGAACAAGCCCAGATGGAGAGCTGTGCTTAGAGAAAGCATCAAATGTAACTGGAATGGAATGGAATAATGGAATAATTTCCTTATCTTTAGTCAAGTTAAGAGACGCATCAGCAGAATTGCCCTGTGCTCTTACTTTTCAAGAGGCAATATTTCAGCTCATTACAAATAACAAAAGGAATTTTAGGGCTTGCAACCCCATGTCCACCTGTCTCCTGCCTTCTGGCCCCCAAATCCTCTCTTCTAAGTTTCATGAACAAACATGAATGTGGATCATATACCTTTGGAAAGAGGAAACTGTTTCAGTCTTCATTTATCAGTCTCTTCCTGTTTCTTCTTCTAACCAGTATTAAAGCTTTACATTCCATGAATCAACTTTCAATCAAGACTGTTGAAAATCTAGGTCATGAGAATTACCATCACCTGAAATTCATAAATAATTGGGAGAAAAAATTCAATCAGAATAGCAGGAGAAGCAAGCAGATTTTATTTTTTGTACCTGATTTGGCTTGTAAAACACTAGAAGTAAGGAAAAAAATAATATTCCCAAATAATATGAAGTGCATTCTGTAATTTCTTGAAAATACACTTAACTTCCCATTGTTCTTTCTTCCATGAGAAACAGAAACCTGAAAAAACCTTAGATAAAACCAGTAGTTCAACTAATGAGCTGCTGAAGATTGAAAAACTCTTTTCCAACAGTATTGGAGCCTGTGCAAACACTGGTTATGCTAAAGGTTGTCTTCCCAAATGTGAAGTCAGCCATGCAATGGTCTGTGGAATGAGTAAGAGCCCACCTGATCCTTTTCATGGCTGTAATTGAGAAGCTGTTACCCTGTTTGAGTGTTTTATTTTAAATTATGCAAAGTTGCCACTTACTCTTTAGTAATACATAAGCAAGGGAAATTCAACAGATGGTGTCACACCAAGCAGTACCATCTTATTTGAAACTACTTTAGCAAAAATTGAATTTGGTAGAGGCAGACACATTTTGGGGCATGGCTGTTTTAGTTTTTATTACTGCTGTCTTAAGGTTTCTTTGTAGATTGAATTACTAACTTAACTTTCACACAATTTCCACTGTAATTTAACTGTGCTGCTGCAGTGTGAGTTTTCTTGTTCAGAGAGTGGATATAGCCCATTGAAACAATAGAGGGATATAGGGGATCACATAAGAGTTTTATTTCACCTAAATAAAATTTTCAATCAGAAAATTTATTTCACTGGATTTCATAATGTTTAATTTTGCAGGATGCAAACTGAATATAAGAAATATTCAGATGATGTCTTGGGCTTTCAGGTGTCCTTGTCCTGGGTCTGACTGGAACAGCAGCTGTTCCAGAGCTGTGTTTTACACTTGTGACCAAAAAAAGCACTAATAAAACACTTGTGTTTTAGCTATTGCTGAACTCTGTCCATATGACATTAAGTGCTGTGTTTCTCACTTTGCCCCACGCTGAATTGACTGGGGGTGAACAAGATGTTGGGAGAGGACAAAAACTGAACTAATTAAAGATGTTGAGGGAGGTGATTCTGTCCCCAGAGCATTGTGTCCAGTTCTGGAGTCTCAGCACAGGAAGGGCCTGTTGGAATCAGTCCAGAAGAGGCCACAGAGATGATCCAGAGGGATGAAGCATCTCTCCTATGAGGAAAGGCTGAGAGATTCATGTTGTTTCAGCCTGCAAAAGAAGAAGCTTTGGAGTGACCCAATTTTGGCCTTCCAGTACCTGGAGAGAGGCTACAAGAAAGATTGAGGTTTTTTTTCAAGGTTCTGGAGTGCCAGAACAATGGGTAATGGCTTCAAGCTGAAGGAAAGTAGATTCAGACCAGGTATTATGAAGAAATTCTTTCCTGTGGGGGTGGTGAGGCACTGGAACAGTTTGTCCAAAGAAGGCTTTTCAGCCCCAGGAGGTGCTCAAGGCCAGGTTGGATGGGGTTCTGAGCAAGCTGATCTAATGAAAGGTGCCCCTGCCCATGTCAGAAGTGCTGGATCTATTTGATCTTTAAGGTCCTTTCCAACACAGACCATTCTATGCTCCTGTGATTCTATGATATTCCATGCCATATGATATAAAATCATAGAATATCCTGAGTTAAAAGGAATCCAAAATGATCATTGAAGTCCAGCTCCTGACATGCATGTCAGTAAAAAGGGAGAGAAGAGCGGATTTAGGGAAGTTAACCATCTATTGTTCAGGAATTGACTGGGATTTGGTCTGCAAATTGGAGATTGTCAGCAATTACCTTTGAATCTCACATTTGTTTGAAATACAGAGTTAGCTTGATATTGTGAATTGGACATGGTTCAAAGCCTGTATTTTGCCTTCATTTGAGGGCTATTTGTTTAGTCAGTGCTCAATTTGCTTTTTGAGGTAGATTTTTAATGGTATCATCATTAATGCCATCAAAGACAGTTCTCCATGGCACCATTCCAAAGAGAAAGAGAAAAACATGATGAAAAATAAAAACATGTGATCTACTGGATCAGGAAATACCTAGTGAACAGTGGAAAGCAAAGGACAAGAATTTAAAGCTTTTAGAACTTCTTATATATTAAACGAAAGAAAATGTTTTGAAATTATCATCATCCATCAGGACTATCAGAAGAAAGAAAGATCTCTTAACTACAAATGATTCTGTTGTTTTCCAGATTCCTACAAAGGAGTAATAAACACTACTGATTCACTCTCTGAATTCATGAAATGATTGCTCAGATGAGTATCATGAGAATGAACAAAGTGGTTCTTAATCTTCTGGATAACTTTGAGGCACACAATAGTAGTGAATTGACCTCTCATCATGTCCATCTGTCATATATTCAGGAACAGCTGAAGCTCAGTAACAAGCAGGATTGAAATTCAAATTATATTGTTCAGTGGCCTCACTCTATTGACATTCAAACAGACTGTCAGTAAACAGGATGTGCTATTAGTCACTTAGTAAATTCTCTGTCTTGGGTTTTGTTTCCTGAAACTGCAGTCATGTCCAACTCATAAATATAAATTTGTGTGTGTGTGTTTGTGTGTGTATTCCTTAAAGCTGTGTACAGCAAGAAGTCCCTTCATCAGAATATTCTCTCATTTTGAGTACAACTACAAGCCCACTCCCAAAGAAGGTCTATAAAGGACAAGGCTACAGCTCTGCTTAGGGAAGGACCAAAAATCTTCCTTGGCAATGAAACAGTTGTGGGTATTGGTAGAGCAGCCCTTTGCACAGTTTGACTTGCTTCAATAACAAGTGTCCCAATCAATTCCCAAGAGGCACTCAGGGTTTAGCACAGTCTAGGGTTTATTTCCAATGAACACCTTGGATGAACGTTGGTTGCTCAGAGTAACAGCGTTTAACAGGTGCTAACCACGGGAGGGACACGGATTGTTCCACGGCAGTCGGCATTGGTGGCAGATAAGAGTATGAATTAAGAGTGTTTAATTTACAAAAAGATCTTTAAAGTCATCCCAGAGTCCTTCAAAGTCATTCCTGCTTCTAGAGGACGTGGAAACAAGCGGTGACTGAAGCAAAACACTGCAGGTTCCATAGTGTACATAATGGCATCCATGTAGTGTGAATCAAAGGTGTTCTTGGCTCCCTCTGTAGTGACTTCAGCAACTTCTCCTTAGTGACTTGAGTTCACTTGATAAGTGAAATTATTTTAGTGCCTTATCATATTTTCTGTGAGTTTGTTTTTAGGGTTCGCATTTTTAATGTTCTGTTGTTTGTTTTTTTTATTTTTAAAATAAATATGCAAGAAAAATGTTTCTGACATTTTCCACTTTATTCTGCTGAAGCTGACCCTGGATAATTAAAACCCCATTAAAGCATAGCTGTGAACATTTACAAACTTTTAATTTTTTGATACTTAGTAGCATGTTGTTTTAAACAATCTCTGCCATTTGCTGATTCTCTGCTGGTTTTGAGGTCAAAGAAGGTAATATTGAATCAAATGAGCCTTGCAAAGGTAAACAATTTGACATTTTTTCTGTCAATGTGAATGGACATAAACTGCAAATGCCTCTATCTTTATTACTTTTTGTATCTAAATGGTGCTATACAGAATATTGTGTATTTATATTTTAGCACATATTTTGTTACACAAAATTTCATGGAAACTAAAGATATTTCAGTAAATGAGAAGAAGAAACACAATTCATAATACCATGTTTGATCAGCCTTGGATGTATATTTTTCTATTCTGTTAAATAAATGATAGTCATTCTCTTCAGAGGAGTGAATAATTGCATATTTATTTTGGTTGAATTTGTGTTAGCATAGAAGGAAAAGTAACCACACGTTTGAGCAAGGTTATGGCACTGGTTAATTTGAAAGCAGGTTTCTTTATCTAAAGTAATCTAAATTGGAGCAAGGTTGTAAGTCAAATAACAAAGGTTCCTGACAAAGCTGTGATATACTTAATTTCTTTTCTCATTAGAGAGTGATACAGTGTCCTTAGCAGACAGTCACTTTTTGAGTATCTCAGGAGATCAGATTAATATGAAGCTAGTAGTAAAGTGCTTAAATGGACTCAATCAAGACCAAGTGAAATTCATCCTAGGATTTTTAGAAAGGTAGAAGGGGAAATTACAAAATTCCATTAGTGTAGCAATCTATTTTATTATATACTACAGAAAAAGAAGGAGGGGGCGAGAGGAGGAAGGAGAGCTAAAGTGAACTTTCCTTTCCTCTTGTCCACTTTTCACCACTTTCCTAGAAGACCTTGCAATGATGACTACTGCTTTTTGATCTATTGACTAATATAACCCATGGTCAACCCTAAACCCTCCATTTTTTCTCCTGACTAAAATATAAGCAAGTAATATATCCTTTTTGTACAGAAGATTTCCTCCTCTTGAAACTGCACTAACAAAGATTCCCTATCACTCAGGAAGTGCCATCAGGACATAAGTAGGATATAAATGGTATATGGGACTTGCAGCTTCTGAGCACAGGTAAATTTTTCCTTGATGTTTGTAAAGCAGTGTAAGTCAGGATGGAGGGAAGTGTGCCGAGGTCAGTTATGTTCAATACTTCAATTAACAGACAGGATTTGGGATTCACAGGAGGCAGAAATCTTCTGTTACAAGAAGACCACATGTTCTTATACTTTGCAAAGCAGATTTGAACATTTTTATAGCATCATTATCAACTATTTTACTGCTGGTTATATTAGAAGAAACATAAATGCTCACAGTTTTATGGTTGTAAGTGCAGCAGGAACTACTAGTTTCCAGAAAATTTATTTTCCATCTACATTCTGCCACTCTTTAATGTACTTTAGGGCATTTTCCTTCCATCTCCAACTGGTTTTGTCTTGGTGTTCTCTTTTTGACCTTGGTTCTATTATAAACCAGGAACAATGCCTCTGTGGTATAGAATCATAATAAAATCCATAAAAATATTTGAAAGGAATTCCAGAATGAAAGACCAGGACGTTCTCCAAGAACGTTCTCCTCAACCATCTACTTGTGAGCTGAGAGGTAGACCATAGCTTTGCTCCAGGATGTCATCATCCCCCGTTTCACAAATCCATAAACTCTCTCTCTAAACAGATTCCATTTGTTCTCCTCAGCGCCCTTTAATTGTCCAGGACTTTCACATTAACTTAATTATTTAAGTACTTCTCAATCCCATACTGTTACATGTACAGATGCTGTGTGTATAATACATTAAACCTGGATAATTGACTTACATTTAAGTGTCACCAGTTGTGTAATGTTCTGCATTTGGTTTATATTCATGACACCATGAAGAAATGAAATGCTTTGTGTTAGTAAACAGAGCTCACTTTTATTGCTATTCAGAGCTGGAGCAATTGGAAAAAACCCCACTACTGGTATTAAAAAACATGGAGATGTGGAAACAGCAGCAGCAACAACCACTTGATCATCTGCATCAGTGTTTTCTGAAACTGTAAATGTTTTTCTGTTAAAACCATGAGAAAACTGCAAGGACATATTTTGAGACTGACATTTTCCTGTATTTAAGAGTGTAACTATTTATTGAGCCAGGAAACCACAGCTCTAAGAAAGTTCAACAGAATTGAAACATTAGTGATTGCTTATTTCTTAATTACTTGAGTTCCTGGGTGGCCTACTGAAAAACAAACCAACCAGAAAGTCTTTAGAGGCAAAAAACCCCGTCCAGCAACCTCGGAATCACTTTCCTGGGATTTGTTATTACTTTCCATTTATCTTACCCAAGTTTTGGGATTAGGTGTAGACTCTGGATAAAGACAGAATAAATTTCAAGGCCTTATGGCAGCTGAGATCTCTGGTATCAAGCACTCTTTGCAAACATTTTCACAATATTTCTCAATGAAATAAATGCACTGAGTTTGTGACGTTAAATTTGAAGTTATCAGTCAAGAATATCTGGCAAGGCCATGAGGAGTCAGGGGCAATTTCCATCTGAGACAGGGTATCTCTGTGCATTTCCCTTTGGCAAATTTGCCATAAATGCACATTGATCAGTAAAGGCTCGTCCTTCCTCTCCCACAACACAATCATTCACCAGGGCCTGGCACAGTGAGATGGTTTCATTGTCATGGGGAACACAGTGTGGCCTAACCCAGTAGGAACTGAAAAACCCACTTCTGTACTCACAAAGAAAAAGAACACTGATCAAAATACTGTGTCTATTGCATTTTTTTTATTCCACTCAGTAAATTAAATCCTGAGATTAGATATGCAAAGCTTGTACAAGAAATGTATGCTTAGAAACTGAAATAAAAAATTTTATGTCTAACTGAAACTCACACGTGAAAATTTGCATTCAAGTTAGGTTAAACATTTGAGATAGTTTTGTCTGAAAAAATAAATGAAACAATAGTAAAAAAAGCCCACAGTCTGTTCCATTTAATGCCAATAAAAATAAACACCGCGCACTTTTAGAAAAAAAAACCCCAGTCTTAGATGATTTTAAAATTTCAAATTAAAGTTGAAAATCAAAAGTTACTTTTTGTGCATTTTTATTCTGTGTTTCTCTGGGAATAAGCACAAGGGAAGGAATGTGAATGTTTGCCTTTCATTTTTGGTATGGCTGGTGAGTAGCAGCCTTGACTGTTGTTTTAAGAGTCTGAATGTCTCATCCCACTTTTCTTCAGCCACCTGGGGCTGAGTGTATATTGGTAAATAAAGCAGCACCAGGGTATAGGCTCAGGTTCTAGACTGTGTTTATCTTGAAATACCATCATGTTCCAGCTGGTATGTTCCCAAACCCTGCTCAGTTGGTTCAGAATCTATCAGGAACCAGAAACAAGACCCAAAACGTCAGTAATGCACCAGGTTTGGCTCTTTACACAGCTTCTAACACTGAGCCATCAGGACGTGCACTCTCAAACACCATCTGCTATGCCCACAGGGCTGTAACACACACTGTCAGCTTTGTGGTGTGAAAACACCACTGTGAGGGGTTGCTATACAGCTGTCACATTATTTATGATACTTTGAACTGGGAAAAAAAAAGGAAAAAAAAAGAGATAGAAAAAAAAAATGTTTCTTTATGACTCTAAAGAGGCAGTCAGTGTTTCCAGACAAGATCTATTAAAAATTATTAAGCATTGAGATGGCTTGTCAGAGTAAATATGCCTCAGAGGCAGAGAACTGTCCCTATTCAGCAGCATATATAGAATAAGAATGTTATTTACCTGCCCATCACAGTAATTCTGCAATGAATGAGAAAAGAGGAACTTCTATGTGATCATATATATCCCACCCATATCAAAAGTATATCTCAGCTTGGGATCTATCATTGTCTAGAGCTCTCTTCCATCTGGAATTTTAGATTGTTTAGATTGACAAAGTTAGCAGAGACAAGTTCTCTAGTTTTGAGAAGTCTCATGATGTTATTGGATGGTTTCCACTTTACATTCCTATAATGAAGAGTTCTCCCCTCTCCCTGCGTCTGTGAGTTCCTGCTATTCTCTGCATGAGTTACCTTTCACCTGGCATCATTAGACCAGATTACCCTCTAAGCAGAAAGCCAGTAGGAGTCATGTTTGTCACACAAACCCCAAATATACACCACTCTCATATTGAGAGGTTAATATATCTGTCTTCTGTGTGTGGAACCACTCAAAAGACAGATTTTTTTTAATCAATAACCTGTATTTAAGAAAGTTTGTCATTTTATAGAATTAGCAATGCAAAATTAGGCAGAGGCTTGCACGGGTTGCATGGTAAATTAATGCAGCTTTTATTCTCTATGTGAAATTCACTCACTGATGACCACAAAACCTTTTCAAGTGCTTGAAGAACAATGGAACGACTTCATAGGCCAGGTTTACACATTATTTACTTTCATTCCAGGCTGTGACTCTTCTGCCCAGTGAGAGAAAGATTTCTTCCTTCTTTTGTCGTTTCATTGACTGCTTTATAATTACACCATGAGCTAATTTAACCATTTCTTTTTCACAGAATCCCAGAATGGGTCAGGCTGAAAGACACCACAGTGGGACATCTGGTCCAGCTTCTCCGATCAAGCAAGCTTATCCCAGAGCACAGGCACAGGATTGTGTGCAGACAGTGCTGGAATATCCACTGAGGGAGACTCCACATGCACTCTGGACAATCTGTTCAGTGCTCAGTCACTGCAGGAAAAATTCTTCCTCATGTTCAGGTGGAAATTCCTGTGCACCAACCCATGCCCATTGCCTCTTGTCCCATTGCAGTTCCTGAGGTCCCCAAAGTGCATTTGTTGTCTTCCATTTCATTTGTTGTCTCATGCAGTGTCAGAGTTTCCAAGCCCTCTGATGAGAGCTGCAGCACTTGGTGATACTGAGCTGGGAGAGAAGGAGATTCTAGTAATGTAAAAATATGGGAATTGCAGTCTGCATGGTGCAAATGAAACTTCTTGTAAAATGAAACATCTTTTTTCTTCACTTTGAACCCATGTGGGAGGATTGAGAACATAATCATGTTATTGAAATCAGGGGAAGAAATCACACATCTAAGGTTTGGTTTATGGCAAAAAATTTAAAAGATTACATTGTTCTTGCTGTTTCTCAACTTCTGATCCAGTGTCTCAGGCAAGTAAACCTGCTGCTACCCACAGATTTACATATTTCAAATGCAGATGAAATTGAAAGAATACTGAATGCACATATCTGATAGTAGACACTGGGGTATTTTTGTGTCAGCAGTGGAATAGAAAAAGAGTCATAAATGAACCATAAATGTTGAAAGACAAAGCATTTGAAAGACTGAAAAAAAATTCAAATTAAGGACCATATTCAGCAACTGATTGAATGGAGAATAAATCCCGGGATGTGAAAGTGGTGCCCTGATATAATCCAGAGACTGATTTGTGAGATTGCTCAACAGATTAAGGGTTCATTTGTATAACACATCCTGCTTACCTTTGTGGTGCAGAATGTGAACAAAAATAGCAAATGACAGTTCATTATACCTAAGGACAGAAAAGAAACCTGCTTTGTGAAGAGAGTCAAGTCAATATGGGGTTTGTCATGCTTGTTATTGGTATTTCCTAGCATTTTGTTCTATTCACTCTTGTGGCTGTTTTTGAAGGCAGGGCCCTGGGATAAAAAGGATGCCTTGCTGTACAGTCTTACTGAGAGGGATTAGGAATGGGGAAGGTATAAGCTCACCCTTCTTATGACATCAAAGTATGACTAAACCTCTGCCATTGCTCTGGAACTCATAAAAAATCCCTGCACGTGGAACGTAATTGTGGAGGATGGAAAAAAATAAAAAGTTTTTCTGTTCCATTTATTTTCCCTGATCTAGAAATATCTCAGAAGGATATTCTGCCTAGTCCAGGGGTGTGAAGTGATGATACTCAAATTATGCCTATAGCATAGTCACACAACAAGGGAGCTATGTCCCTGGTTGTAATTCATAACTATTTTCTTTCCAGCTATCCATTTTTACTATGTATGTAGAAAGGTTCTCCATGGTTATCCTTTTCACTCTGTTAGCTGCCCATAGGCTCTGCTGAGGATGTTTCCAGAGGATTGGAGCAAATGGCAGAGCTATTTTTTGGCTTGAGATCCCAGGACTTTGAATTACAACTTGAGGCTCCTTGTTTTAGATGCAGGGTCACTCAGTCATAACACCACTCTCAGACCTGACTCATAAATCTGTTTGTCAAAGGTCACTTGTTTTAATTTATCACAGTTTTGGGTTTGCAGGGTGATGTTTCAGTTGTGGAGGAGCTGCAGGGATGGATTCTGTGAGAAGAGACCAGGGGCTGCCCCCTGTCAGACAGAGCCATGTCCAGGTGGGTTCACCCCCCAAATGTCCAGCAGCAGGTCAATGTTCCCATATCCATGGAGGGATTGCCACCACAGCCCTGGCTTCATGAGCTCCTTCAACCAGAGGCATCCAGTTATAGTGTTAACTGTTTTTCACAGTGTAGCTTGTGTTATTCTTTATCTAAAAATATCTAGAAACAGTAATCATCATGATATTTTTTACTGTCCTACTCATCCTGTAAAAGCTTTTATCGAGTTATTTCTTCAAACCAGTCACTGATGGATGCCAGACTCTTCCACATCTCTGAAATTGTTACCAGCACTGTTAGCTAGATTGCTAAATACTTAATCCCTACTTTCTGGGTAATGGTTTAAATTTTGAGACATAAACCATTTAAGAAATAGAAGGGTTAAAGCTTTGACATTTTATTTTGTTATGGAAGGGGCGAAGAAAAGAAGAAAAAATTACCTTCTATTCTTTACATAGGTTGTATGAATGCACCTTCCATCCCAAAGCTCATTGGCACAAATCTTTTCAGTATTTTTTTTCATTAGATCATTTACACATGTAATACAGAGAGAATATATTTAATAATTAAAAATATTTATATATTTATATATATATATATATATATATATATATATGTATATATGTGTGAAACAATCTGTGTATATTTACATAGTGAAAGTGCTAAAAATAGAAATCAATGGCTTCCTGTAAAGGTTTTGATTCTCCTTCATTGTATGCTGAAATATTTGGCCTATTTCTGGGAAAAATCACTGGCCAGTGAACAAGAAATTAACATTTTTTCTTAGTGATGTTTCTCAGTGGGAAAGTTAACATTCCTATTTAAATGCAACACTAAGCAACCATTCAGAGTCCAGAGAAAAGACTATTTAAACACTCTCAAATGAAAATGTTTTACTATAATTAGTGTAAACATTCTGGTACACATATGAGATTAATTATAAGATATTATATCTGTAAAATGTTATATCTATCATACACATAAATTTAGAGTTGTTTTCTCTTCACCTGTGTCTTTCCTGCCAACAAGTTTCCCTACCTGAGCTAAGTTATGCTGCCATGTCCTGTGTTCATGGAGCAGTTGCCCTGGGGGAAAACAACAATTTGGTACAGAAACACAGCCAGGGATGTGAGGGTGGCAGTGACAACGGCAGAACCATGTCTCAGAACAGGTGTCAGACTCTGAATACCAGATCACTGATCATATACTAAAAATATCCCTAAAATATTCAGATGAATATATGAATGCATTAATGATTACTTCATAACAAGCTTTTTGCATGTGTTTTTATGTCTCTAGGCCATCTTACTGCTTTTGCAGCTCTTTGTGACTGCAGAGAGCGACAAGGTGGAATGTGCTGATTTCCTAGTGTCCCAGACATTGAGAGATCTGCTTAAACTCATCAGAGTATTGGATTCTTTTCTGAACATCATATCCAAACATATGTGAACATAAAGATTTCCCCCATGAAATCTGGGAATGAGAAATAGGTTGGAATTCTATTTTCCCCGAGAAGATTTGCTTTCAGAGAAATTACATTCCAAAATACCAAACAGTCAAATATTGAAATAGTGAGTTGTTGGATACGTTATATTTTTTCTGATTTTCTTATTTTATTTTAAAAAAGTTTAATGATATATTTAGTTGTGTCTTCTTCATCCTGGGGTCCAAAAGATGTGAACTATATCACAAGAGAAAAGCAAAAGTATGTGGAGGTGTACTAGCAGATGTAGTATCTTGAAGAAATTCTCTGTCCTCTGTCCAGAATTCTGTCTAGATTGAGATGTCACTGTTGAAAAGAAATGTGAGCTGGCTGGACATAATAGGAATTAGAACAAGAGTGATCAGAAATTCATAACCTATTGTAAGGAAAGAATTTGGTAAAATTAAATGGGAAAAAATCTTCAGTGATTAAAAACATCCCCAAGAAATAGAGAAGGAATAAATCAGTTCTTGTATCTACCACAGGCAGGAGAAAAAACAATGGATTAAAATACAAGAAGAGACAGTAATAGTGGTCATTATCAAGATACTTTGTGGGCACATAGGAAAATTGCCCATAATGGTTGCAGGCTTTTTCAGTGGCTGGAAGTTTTTAATTAAATTTGAACATAGTTGTGTATAGAATACTACAGAGACATCTCTCCAGAGTTTAGCAGATGGACAAAAACCTATTTTTTTTCTGTGATTTCCTAATGAGTTTAAGTACCACTTTAAAAAGTCAGCTGGTTGCTATGAATGACCTAGAGGTGTTAAAATGCTTAATACCAGTCCAATATGATATGTTGAATCCTACTAAAATAGATTTCACTAAGTTCTGCAATTTTTAGCAGCACAAGAGGCTGGAATAAAAAGCCTTTAAATGTATCTGTTCAATGACCTTTTAATAACTTGTAAAAAATCTAAGTAGCTTGAAGAGGTTTCACTGCATGTTTATTCAAGAGTCAGAAATTCTAATCATACTTGCAATTCTGACCAATAGGAAAAAAAAAAGCCAGGAAAATATATAATTTTTTTTCCTTAAAAAATTTGTACATTTTCATTTGATTTTATAGATTGCTATTGCTTTACTGGAACACACTTTTTCTTTCCCAATAGCTTGTACTGAAGAAATAGTAACATAGAGATACAAATACATCCTGAATTTCTAGAACTTATATTCGAGGGAAGAGCAACTCAGTCATCTCCAGAAATAAAGAAAATGTGTCATAACTAATAAATTAGTTATTAAATTCTTTTGGAAGCGATTAAAAATAATATTGTCTAACAATATTAAAATATACAGTAGAGAGAATTTTTTTTTGCATTTTGTAAGTTATAAATGAAAATATTTGTAAGGAAAATTGTTTCTGTGACTTCTAGAAATGCTTCACAAATATTTTAGATTATTTAACCAGAACACAGACCAAAAAGAAACTCCTGGATTATCAAAACCAGTTTCAGTGCTATTGCAGACAATATCAACACCTTCATTTGGTTGATAAATACCTGTTTTAAGATTTAAGAGAGCTTTTTATTTTCAACTATCCTGCCAAAAATCTTTTTAGGACCTCACAGCTGTGATAGTTAGAAAATACCTAATTTCCATTCCAAATATATTCATGGCCAATAATAAAAAATAATCACACATTTTATCGGTGAGATAATAAATGTCATTTCTCTGCAACTGCATGAAAATCAGCACAACAGATTGTGAATCCCTTAAGATTACCAAAAAAAGAAAGCTCAAAGTAGGAAGAAATTAAACTTACCATTAATGTATTAAATATAATATTGTTCATTTTCAAAACATTCTTCATAGTTTTTCTCAAAGTCTTATTTTGAACAGTTAAACTTTTATAAGATGAGATGTTTAACCTATGATATTGCTTTCCACTCTTTATAACAAGTCAGAACATATTCTTTACAAGAAGAAATTAAAATATCTGTAACTTGTTCCCAGTGAATAATAAGTTATCCGGTGATTTACTGCAACTATTTGTATCATGTGTTGTGTTTTCTAACAAATTTCACATCATAGTGCTCATGAAATGCCTTCAACTATGGAAGGAAAAATGCATGTAAGAAGGAAATTAAATTCAGAAGGAAAATATATCTACAGCAAGTGGTAGCCAGTTTTAAACCTCTGATTCTGAAAGGTTTGTATTGGTTTATATCAGATAAAGCCAAAGCTTGTTGTTTTTCTGTCTTTATTTATATCTTGCTGCATTATGTGTTCATCATCCTGATCTTCAGGCAGCATCTGGAAAATGAGAGCGACAGTTCTCCAAATCCCTGGCTGCATCTTGTTGTCCACCTAACAATAAAGTGTCTCTTTCAGAAAGAATTCATATTACTGAGTGTTTTCCATTAGGATATTTGCAGGGCAGTTCACATTATTTCATTATTTGAACACTTTTATGAACCTCATATTATTCATCGTGGCTTTAGACTTTTACCTCAGAACTCTTTTCTCATGTGGTCAGAGCAAGGGGCCAAGACTTTGGAGACATAGATTTATTCCTCACCATATAATAATTTTCATGGCTTTAAATGATATAAAAGACATTTTCCTTTTGTCACCTATAAATTCCCATCATTATTACTTTGTAAGGGGCAAATTTTGCCGTATATAATAAATATCTTTTTCCACTGTGTTTCCCTAGAATAAAAGACAACAGCAATTACCTTAATGGAAAAGCAAAACATTTAGGTCCTAAATTAGACAGGAGAGATTTAAGTCTTTTGTTTTAGATTCTCCATTGATGCTCCATAAGGCATCAGTGCTGTAACAGGTGCTTTCCATATTAATTGCTGCTTCTGTTCAGAGCAACAGCTGCCACATGAAACCTTGTTCAGGTGGCTGAATTTGTGAAACTGTCTGGTAATGAACTGCACCTCTTCATGGTGATTTTAAAATTTTGCGATTTTGACTATTCCTAGCATTCTCAGTGTGTGTGTCAAATTTTTGATTCCTCTTCTTGTGTTCAAGTTCTGGTCCCTTGCATCACTTTTGTTATTTCAGAGAAGTTCATAGCAGAATTTATAATTTCTTAATTCAAACAATATGAAAATATCAAGAGGGTTTTTTATTGCCAACTTTTTTCTTCCCTTGCAGGATGAAATGTAGGAGGTCCTGTGTGAGGACATAAAATTTTTTTTTGTTTACATACAATTTTTTAATGCAAATAATTGAGCATAAGCATCCATTCCTCACTTCAAGGTTTGGTACTGTTTGCTAGTTGGTTTTGATTGATTGTTTTTTAGGTTTTTTCAAATGCCTCTTTTTAACAACTCAGTAAAATACTTGAAATCTAGATATTTTGCCTCAAAAATATTAACAAATTTTTAAAAAAAATTCTGTGACAGCATCAGGAACAATCTGCATTTCAGCAACCTCAGGGGAACTCTGACTCCCAAATTTATCCCAAAATTATTCACCAAGGAGGTGCCAACGCTGTCTTTTAAAAGTGGGTCTACTTTTAAGTTGTGTCATTAGTGCCAAATGGCTTTCTGAGTGAATGACAGCAGTCTGAGTGGGAGACTGAGGGTCACCAAACTGGATAGTGTACAGTTTATATTATTCAAATAAATGGAGGTGTGAGGATAATATCTGCATTACTCTTCCTGTGTGTGCCAAAACATTTGTACAGGCAGCTTTTTGCCATTTCAGGAATCCCTCCAGCACTTACTCTAAGGATACTATAAGGTGTTTCTGTAAGCTGGGAATTCCTTTCTCAGGTACTCTTCCTTGCACTGGAGAGGAAAAAATATTCCCAGCTCTGATAGGAAGAGTCTAGTTTTCCTTTTTTTTTTTTGAGCCACAAAAGAATAACATGCTGCAGGGTAAGTGGAGGCAGTGTAGCCTTTACTGAGATTTGTAATCACAGAATATTTTATGAGGTTGGACTTTTAGATTCTCTTTCCTTGATGAGATTTCTTTTTCCTCCTTTTCTGTCACTGGTCCTTTTTATGGAGAGGTATTTGGGTTTCCCTCCTTGTGGAAACCAAGGCACAGAGGATTTGTGTAGATGTTGTGTTTGGAAGAAAATAGGTGTCTGGACCCTGCAATTAAATCTGGGATTAGGGTGCTCACCTGGCCACGGGGACTAGACAGAGCCTAAAGATGGCAATTAATAATTACCACAAGTATATTTGTCACTGGTATAAAACGACTGCACATTTTTACCATGGTGGTGGTGTGGGAAACTCTGCAGACTCATCCCACAGCATTCAAGAAACATTGAAAAGCTTTCCTTGTACCTATTCTGCTATTTCAAGCACAGTTTTTACCCAGGTGATAGAAATGAGGAATTGCTGGAACTGCAGCTTCCAAAGAGTGAGTGAGTGCAACCAGATTGCAAGAGAGCAGCAAGAGTCTGGGGCACTGACACTGAACAGAATTGCATCAGCTGGCCAAAATCCAGCTACTCACCAGCCCCTGATTTCATACAGGTCTATGTATTAAGTAAAGAATGAACTGTGGTGACCTTCCATTTTCATCTTTGTATAGCACAGATGACATGAAATAGAAATTTCTCCTCTGGATCTATAATGTCTAGTTAAAATAAAATGTGTATTTAAAATGGGGAAAAAAACTCCAATCCTGATTTAAAGATTTCAAGTCAGGGGAATCCTCCTTGCTCTAACATGATCACTGGTAAAAATAAAGTGCCTTACTTTTAGATCAATTAATTTCAGATCCAGCTTATTCACTCACCCATTTATTTCACTTTGGAAATGTTCACTTAATTGTCAAGTGTTCATGGGTGAAATGTAGAGTTCAGGCTTTGCCTATAACTCAAGTTTCCTAAATATCAATGAAATTTCAAAGTTATTTTTAAGCCTGTTTTGACTGGCCATTTTTTTAATATGTAGACATTAAATCAATTCCACAATGATCTCACTACTATTTCTCTACTCTTACTTGATGTTTTTCAGTTAATGTATTCTGGGTTCAAGTCAGTCCCCTTTGCTACAACAGCAATTTGAAATCTTGATTCAGCTAGCTACTTCCATAATTTACAAGTTGTTTCTAATATTTCATTCCAAGACCTTGTTCATCAGCTTGCAAATTTGCAAGTGGTCTGCAACATGATGTATGGCTTTGTTCTTTTTCCAAGAGATCCATCTTGGTTTTACACATTTGTCAAACATTTCATCATTGACATTTTATTTTACCAGAAACAGTAGGATGTCACTGCTAGGTCCTCATAGAGCCTCAATGTTAATAATTCCTCCCTGAAACTGCTGTATCTTTTAAACAGGTCCACCTCACTATTATCATAAAATCTTAGAATCATAGATTGGTTTGTGTTGGAAGGGACCTTAAAGACCCTTCAGTTCCAACCCCCTGCCATAAGCAGGGACACCTTCCCCTAGATCAGGCTGCTCAAAGCCCCATCCAGCCTGACCTTGAACACTTCCAGGGATGGGGCATCCACAGCTTCTCTGGGCAGTACCATATCATATTTGACAGATATTCTTAAGTACAACACCTGTTTTACATGGCATTAACTGTTTCTTCAAAATATCATGTTGAAGGAAGGAACATACAACACCAGAGACAACTGGAGAGAAGGTACCAGCTGGATGTGATTAGGTGCAACACTTTTTCTGTTATCAATCTTAGAAGTGGTTATCTTGAAGGACAGCTCCAAGTATACCTTGAAAAGCGTTTATTGTACTTACTTTCAACTGTACTGAGTTGAATCAAAAAACAGGAATTTCCAAAATCCATCTACAAGAATGTGTGCAGAGTCTTTTTGCAATTCTTCTACTCTTAATTTCTTTTTGTTCTCCATGAGACAAGAGAAATAAAGGAAAGAAAACTCTTCCCAAGGAAATTTTGCACCTCATGTGTTTTTTGACAATGGGTGCTTCCTTTGCAATTGGCTTTTTAGAAGTCAGTTTATGTGAGAAGCATTCCCATGGGAATCTCATGAAGTTTAACAGGACCAAGTGCAAGGTGCTACACCTGGGTCAGAGATATCAGCACAGGCTGGGGGATGATATTAGGAATAACTTCTTCATTCTCAGGGTGGTGAGGCCCTGAAAAGCTGTGGCTGCCCCATCCTTGGAAGTGTTCCAGACCAGGTTGGATGGGGCTTGGAGCAACCTTATCTCCTGGAAGGTGTCTCTTCCCAGGGCAGGGAGTTGGAACTGGATGATGCTTAAGGTCCCTTTGAACCCAAAACGTTCTGTTATTCTTCGATTCTAAGCAGAAAACTAAATGATCAGATTCTGCATCCTGATATCTGTTTTATCTGCAGAACTCATACTCCATATATATTTTATTTATTAGAGATGATGAGGGAAAATTCTGTAAGAATTTCTTGTCTATACAATGATAGCCAACCACTGAAAAGTGAAATCTGCTCTCCCTTTCCCCAGCTGCCTGCCATTTGTCAGCTAAGCCATCTTAGTATTTCCTGACACTTTCTGCTTTCTGCTTTAATATGATTAAACTTGTGATGCATTGTCAGAGGGTTTAGCCAATGGCAGGATTACAAAATGTCAGACACATCACTCGTGTCCTGTAGTTCCACTCCAGCTCTCCTTTAATATCTTCCTTTTTGATACAAAGTGTGCATGATCTGTGGGTGGCAAACCAGATCCTATCAATTCCATCAACTCCTGTTGTTGGAAACAGGAAAGCTGAGAGGTTCATTTAGGATTTGACAAAAAAAAATCTAGCCAGTAATCAAGCACACCTTTACTTTGAAGCTTTTAGTGGTGAAAATATGTAATGCATGTTTCCATGCTTAATACTTGGGGCATACCAACAAAGTCAACAAATGAATATAATGGAATATACACACAAAGTCAAAAAATATTTCCTCAGAAAACTATTCTTGCCTTCTCCAACTACAACATAAAACATATGTGTGTGTGTGTGCATGTGTGTGTGTGTGTGTGTGTGTGTGTGTGTACATAAATATACACATAAAAACACTGTCCATTCAGACCATTCAGATGGATTGGCTTATCCTGGGAACTTAAAGGCACCACTGTTTTCTCACTGAAGAAAGAAAGGTACACTATGAGAAGTGTCCCAGATGCCTTCATGTTATTAGTACCAAGTAAAAGGAATTAGTTTGTTACATCAGACCTAATTCACTCCTTTTCTCCTGTGCCTTCCTAAGCTGAGGTGGGGGCTCAGTGAAGTCCTACCTGGTCATCTCCTTTAGGTCTGCCAGCATTGGGGGTGCCTGCTCTGTGGGGTTTTGGGTGGTGTACTGCCAAATCAAACCTCATCCACTTCAGCAATTGCTTTCAGGATTTTTTCTAAGGGGCTATCTCAATGAAAATGTGATTGTTCAATAGCATGCACCCCTGAAAAGGCTGGAAATGGGTATATTCATATAACTCTGGGAGCTGTCCTCAATGGCAACCCAACATCCCTTTATTCTTTTATTCTTTTCACATTCATTACCTGTTACCACTCCTTTGCATGTGAGCTAATTTCACCTTGTCCTATCCCTTTTTTTCTGTATATCAGACCACTTCCCTGGTGAAATATGTTAAATAGGTGAAATATGAAGTCCAAACATCTTGAATTTAGATGACCCCACTGTGGTCCCTTCCAACCTTACCCATTCTGTGAATCTGTGATGCTGTGATTCTGTGATTCTGTGATGCTGTGACTTTGTGAATTTGTGATACTGTGATTCTGTGATTCTGTTTCTGTGATCATGAAGTGGGACGTACTCAAGGAGAAAATACTCAGTTCAGAGGTGAAATGAAGAGATCCTGTATCACTTGACCCAATAAGATTTAATATTTCCAGCAAATAAGAGGGTTTTGAGATGGTGGGAGAGGGAGGGCAGGAAAAATAATTGACCAGAAGATTAGAAGGCTTGTAAATTCCACCCTGTTGGATGAAAGGGCCATTATGGAAACCTGAGGTTTTTGTATTTGAATGATGCTGAGGGCAACTGCATGGGGCAAGCAGTTGTGAGAACTGCAGGATGTGGGATTATGCCTGGACATCAGAGCCTTTTGTACATTACAAAGGACCTCAGGTTTAGGCCAAGAATTCTTCCAGCAGTGAGACCAACAGGTAATTCTGAATTCTGTACCTGATTTACACAAGAGGGGAATTCTTCACACTGAAAGAAGGAATGTTTATTAATTAGAAACCAGACTTTTTTTACTGCTATAGCTTCATCACCTCCCCACTGCTCATAATAAAAAGGAAATGAAAGCTTCTCTGCTAATGATTTATCTCTATGGTCTTGTTCTATGTGCCAGTGATTTTCACCAGATCTTGCCACACTTATCAGAATGGACTTTCTCACCCTGAGGTCTCTGATGGGACAGATAAGGCAGCATGTCAAAGTATTCTTAAATAATGGATAGTGATTGGTATGAAATTACTTCATCCCACATGTTCTTTGGCCACCACATGTGATTAATCAAGAGTGTATGACTGCCAGAAGACTTGAAGATCCTGTCAAAATGGTCTTTAATTTATCTAGAACATAAACAAACACAGAACTACAGCAAATACCCACTGTGTTTATTTGTTTAAGAACAATGTTTGGTGAGATCAAAAATACATAGAATAATAGAATAGTAGAATGATGTGGGTTTGGAAGGGATCATAAAGATCCCCTAGTTCCAATCCCACAGCACTGGGTAGGAAACCTTCCACATCTATTTTAAAAAAAACTCAAACTATATTGTTTCTCATAGTTAATCTCACTCCAGCCTTAGAAAATTGGAAACTAATACAGGATTAAGTACCTCATGCCATTTACTTTATTTCTATTGCCTTTTTTAAAATATATATTCTATCAAGAATGTTAAGCATACTTACTCAATATAAATCATCCAGCTGGCTTGGAGAGTATTTATTGAAGAATACTGGTTTTTCCTTTAATTTATTTTTATAAATACATAGCCAACTGCTTTTTAGGGAGTAAAATGAAAATAAAAAAGTCAGAACTTCAATAAGATTATGCATTTACTTATAGTTTCTAGTGCTGAATTTTTCTTAAGTGTCATTTGGGGAAAAAGATTCTGAAATGTGCTGGGGGAATGAGATCTGCTGAAAGATAGAGAAACATGAAGTGGGGATGCAAATACAACAACTGAAAGGGGGGCTCTTCCTTAAGGAGAACTGAGCCATCCCAGTTTCTTATTGTTTCTGAGCTGTCCTGCCTGATCCAGCAGGCAGCAAGCTGGATGAGGGCAGCTATGACATCTGCCAAGCTGTTTATGATCATCTCATGTGCCCTTAATTTCTTAAGTTAAATTAGAGATAAACCCATCACTTTTATAGCTGCTCTGCCCAGCTCTCCCTCACATCCAGTTGCTGTTGCAATCACATCTGTGACTCACAAAACATGCAGGAAAGAAAGTGTGAGCTGAAAAAGAGGTGAGTAGTAACAGGAGACTGTAGGAGATCTGGAGACAGAGCAGCCTGATTGTGAGACTGATGCCAAGGTGTTAGTGATTAATGGGAGAGAAGGTGAGCTGACACTCCCAGGCTGTGAGAGTGTCCTGCTCTTCCCTTCCCCTGATATTTCTATGGCCATCTCCCACACTGCATCCCAAAACTCTCTCTCTCCATTCCATCTCTGTATATTTTCTTTATTGACTACTCTAGCTTGTCTAATATATTCATATCTCCAAAATGATGCTCTTTCTAGTAGTGATGCCTGCCCCTGGCATGTCTTAGGCTGTCAAATTTCCTCAAGTGAAGCCTGTCCTATATTTTTGCAAAGAAAAAAACATGCTACAAACAGCAAGGGGAAAAAGACCCATAAAAATGTTGAATTACAGCTATAGAAGAAAACATTCTGTGACTTTTTTATATTAAGATGTCACTGTCCCTTAAAAACCTTTCTTCCTGCATGCTCCTCATGCCCACTATAAAAAGCATGTCTGTATGAAATATAGCATACATATAAGTCATAGGACAGCCTTATAGATATGGTATGAAAAATGAGATCACATCATCCTCAATGAAATCTGGGATATGAAGGACAGAGACTCAATATCACAGGATCATAGAATCATTAAGGTTGGAAAAGGTATTTTAGATCATCGAGTCCAATCCTCAACCCAGCACCACCACCACATTTACCATTAAACCATGTCTCAAGTGCCACATCCACAAGGTTTTTGAACACTTCCAGGGATGGTGACTCTGCCACTTCCCTGGGTAATCTCTTCCAATGCTTTACAACCCTTCCAATGAAAAAAAAATTTCCTAATATTTTGTGTAAGCCTCCCCTGATGTAACTTGAGGCTGTTTCCTCTTGTCCTGTCACTTGTTACCTGGGAGAAGGCGCCAAACCCCCCCTCACTACAGGCAGACCATGTCCAACCTTTTCCCAGAGCCATCCCAGGAGCCATCAGCCCACCAAACTCCCATCTGCACAATCACAGGGACTCAGATGAAGGAACATCCACACTGTCCAGCCACTCTCCTGATGTTTTTTGTACATCCAGGTGCCAGCAACAGGAGAGGCTGGGACCCAGGGGCAGCTACTGGGAAAGACAAATATCTGAGCTCTGCTGCTGGAGGGATCCACCTTGTATGGATTTAGATCTCTAAATTATCATTTAGGGGACCTCCATCCTGCTCATCCAGAGAGAATGGCAGGATGAGGGTTGGTGCTGTGTGTTCATGTAGGTGCTCTGTGTGTGTGAATTGTGTATCAGCCAGGTACATCTGTGCATGGGAAGTGTCCAGGTGTGCTCTTTTCACCTGTGCCCATGGGGAATGCACAATCAGACTCACTCCTAGTTGGAGCTGGGCACGTGGAGTTGTGTCAGCCTTGCTTCTCTTGGGCTCTCACTCTGGCAGAATATATTCTCCTAGTGCATTAAATATATCTACTGAATATTTCGGTCCTGCTGCCTAAAGAAGTTTAGAATAATGCATTAATCTGGAAAGAAAACAGAGGGCTTTGTAACAAGGGGGAAAAGATCTCTTTGTGCCAACAGATCACTGACACAGTCATAGTTTCAGTGAATATGAATCAACTCACAAATCATTGTTGATGCCCTTATCTGCAAGTGTCACATCAGCTCAAAATTGTGTTTAGATACTGCAGCTGCCTGTCTGTCTGCCTAGATGTCAGATGTCAAAATATTATATTTTTTTTTTTGTCAAAAGGTGCTGGCAGCTGCAATGATGGAGGTCTCTGATCTAAAAATACTCCCACATCCTGTGAAATATATCAAGCATTTCCCTTCAGACTAATTGGAAGCAAAAGTAAAATCCTTTATGTCATAACATTTCCAATGAGGAAGGGAAGCTGCTGCCCAAGGAATCTGTGGTTCATGAAGAACTTGCTTTGGACCACAAATGGGTTTCTCCAGCTTCCAGCCCTGAAGGATTTACAAAGGAATATTTTGACAGGAAAGAGTAAAACAAAACTTACTGTTGAGTTTAGAGATCCTAAAGACATAGGGGATTTTCAAGAAAGGAATTTCTATTTCAATGAGACCTTTAACAACATTTTTTGCCTTTTCATTTTATTTTTTTCTTTCTACGGTGAAATTGACATAATTTTGTGCTCCTTCCTTCCTTCCTTCCTTCCTTCCTAGATCG
>JAWWMS010000120.1:147799613-147824426 GCA_035048045.1 Chlorospingus semifuscus
TTCCGCCACTTCCTTCCGCCACTTCCTTCCGCCACTTCCTTCCTTCCTTCCGCCACTTCCTTCCGCCACTTCCTTCCGCCACTTCCTTCCTTCCACCACTTCCTTCCTTCCGTCCATCCATCCATCCATCCATCCATCCATCCATCCATCCATCCATCCATCCATCACAGGAAAGGGACCCTCAAGATCACCTTGTTCCAACCACCCTGCCATGGGCAGGGACACCTTCCACTAGACCAGATTGCTCCAAGTCCCAGCCAGTCTGGCCTTAAGCACTCCCAAGAATGAGGCATCCACATTCTCCGGGTAACCTGATCCTCACCACCCTCACAGTAAAAAATTTCTTCCTATTATCTAATGTAAACCTACTTTATTCCAGTCTGAAGCACTCTCCCCTGTCTTGTCATTTCAGGCCCTGGTAAAAAGTCCCTCCCCATCTTTCTTGTAGGCTCTCTTCAGGTACTGAAGGACTGCAATTAGATCACCCTAAAGCCTTCTCTTCTCCAGGCTGAATGATCCCAATTCCCTCAGCCTTTCCTCATAGGAGAGATTCTCCAATCTTCTAATCATTTTGGTGGCCTCCTCTGGACCCACTCTAAGAAGCCTTCTTCTGCTGGGGACACCAGAGCTGGATGCAGCACTGAAGATGATGCCTCACCAGAGCAGAGGGGCAGAATCCCCTCCCTTGACCTGTTGCCCACAGTGTTTTGGATGCAGCTCTGGACACATTTGATTTTTAAGGCTGGAAGTGAATTTTGTCAGCTCATGTCCAGCCTTTTGTCCACCAGCACTCCCAAGTCCTTCTGGGCAGGGCTGTTCTGATCTGTTCATCCCCTGGCCTGCACTGATACCAGGGGCTGCCCTGACCCAGGTGTAGCACCTTGCACTTTGTGGTCCTTTCAGCCTCATGTAAAGCACTCCTCATGTGGCCCTACCTGCTCTGGATAAAGGGGAGAGACCCCTCCCTCAGGCTCCTGGCAACACTGGGTCTGATGCAGCAGAGGATTCCATTCACCTCCTTTGCAGCAAGGGCACTTTGCTGGCTCATGTCCAGCTTGGTGTTAACCAGAGCCCCAGATCCTTTTCTGTCAAGCTGCTTCCATTTGGGTGTCCTCCAGCAAACCCTGGTGCATGTGCATGTCTGTATGCAGTCTTGAGATCATCCTTCTTACCTGGTGAGAAGAGACTTAGACTCCATGAAATGCAATGGTTAAATTCCCATCATATTTTTTTTTCTCAATGTCACTGGAGCCAGGATTCCTTCCTCGTGGTTGTCCCATATGGTTTTTAATCAAAATCCCCATTAGTAAACATGTGGTATGTGGTCCCACGGGATTCAGCAGGACTCGACATGACTGCACCGGCATGTAAATAGCAGGATTAGTGTAATGATGTTTAAAGACAAAATATGACACAGTGGGAGATGGCAGCAAGAGAAAATGCAGAGGCTGAAAGAAGGCAGCAAACCCAGGGGTGATCCAGCACTTCACAGCAGTGTGCCTCTCACTGCCAAGTCACCTGCTTGTTTAGAGCCCTGCATGTTACTTGGTCCAAAGGGATCAGAAGATCTATGCTAAGAAAATGGGAGGCATTGAGGAATGCTTTCAAATTGTTGTTCTCAATTTAGGGGAGCAATTTGGGATTTAGCACTTCTAGGGGGATCTTATTCTGATACCCTTATGCACTGTTTTCACTCCAAGAGTGAAATGAGTCTCACTTATTTCCTTGGACAGAGAAAATAACTATTTAACAAGAGTAGAACTAAGTCGACCCCCTGTGTATCAGCAAATTAAAAAATATCATAGCTGATTCTTTACAGATGCTCTAAATTCAGGAGAAGGATGCAAAAGGTTGATAGAAGGCAGTGGGGAGTTTCAAAGTAAAGACTGAAGACTTAAAAAAAAAAATCCATTTCCATAGTATTAATTTTGCATCAATTCATTTTAATGGTTTTGATTGCCCTTAAGAGGTCTGGCTGAAGCAATGGAAACTAATTCTAATCACAGAAAATTTATGTTGCTTAATTTTGACCTTGCTCAGATAGCAGAGGATTATGTGTCTGAGTTTTGTGACCCATCTAGGACAGGCTCTGAAAATGAAAACTAGGAGAGAACACAGACAAATTTATTCAGGAACCTGGGAAAATAAGGAGAAAATAGAAAGTAGAACAGAGGTAAAATTATACAGGAAAATTATAGCAGTGTGAAGGTCCTAAAAATTAGGTATTTTGAGCTCATATAACCTAAAAAATATGCCTTCAACACATAGGAGTGAATAATCTTGTTGGCAACATGTTAGATGATCGGTTGTTCAAGAAGACTTTCCACAGTTCTATTGAATCACCACAAATAGCTATTTCTGATATCTGGAAGGACAGATATTTCTGTCCTTCCCTTTTATTTTCTGTGTTTTCTTAATCACAAGGCATCAGAGAGCTTGCAAAGCAGTGAAAGTCTGTGTGACCTGTGCTGGGAGCAGCCAATCTTCATTTACATGAGGGACTCACCTCTTCTGCTTGATGGGAGGCTGCAGCAATATCCTGTCACCTTTACATTACCTGTAGAAATGAGGAGTGGGAAATTCACCCACATGGAGTTAAACAGCCAGTGTGGTTATTTTGTACCCTGATAACAGCACAGAGCAGGAAGGCAGATAGAACTTCTGGGAAGGGGATGAGCCCTGCCCTTTTGATTCCTGAAGAATCCAGAGGGGATTCTTTCATTCTCAGTCCATGCCAGGGCACAGTTAGGAGGCAGCTTGGGAAGCAGCTGCTCTCAGAAGGCGATGGAGCTGTGGAAAACAAGGTTTATCCTCTCTTTAACCTGCGCTTTGTAATTGGCTCTCAAGGCCAGAGACTAGATCTTGATCCTGCTCTGCAAATTGAGACACAGCAGCTTCCACTTCAATCCAGGCTCATTCTTGCCAAAGCTGTGGGGCCTCTTGGAGTCCTAAAGCTGTGACCTTTACTTCTTTCCATGGATTTGCCATTTCATTGATGTCAGCTTTGTTCTGAGCCACTATAGAGACAGAACACAGATTAACAGGTGGGTGTTTTATGTCAGGAACAATCCTGACATAGATGTCCATCCCTGTGCCTGATGTCCCTCAGAAACATTGCCTTCAAGGTGGAATCACCCTCATTACTCCTGTGAGCACCACTCCCCACTTTTACTCTGTGAACATTCTCCCCTTGCCTTCTCTCCATTTCCAGGAGGCTTTTTTACATTCAAAACTGCATTTTCATTCCTCACCAGTTTAAAAAAAAAAAAAAAGAAAAAGAAATTGTCCTGACTAAAGACCTTAAGTGAACTAATTTTAAAGCCATCATCTAAATGATTTGCTACAAAATGGTGTTTCAATCCAGAGTGTCATGTATTTAATGATGTAAGTAATAGAAATGATCATATGACATATACTGTGTTATAAAACCTCATAGCAGCACAGTTTGTGATGAAACGTGATTTAAAACAATATCTTTCTAATGTCTGTGAAGTTATTATATAGGGAAATAGATGTGAGTAGATATTAGAATGGTTTTCAGCTCATTTTTGAATCATGCCCTCATGCTTGAGTAAAATACTTGGACATCTTTGATGTTTCCAGCAAGAAAATAAGTACTAAATGTACTCATTACAAAACTAACCCTTTTAAGTCAGTTCCTCACATTAGATATGAAACACTGGTTCCATGAAAAGACTCAAATCTCAAGAAAATCACCACTGGTTACATGTCTATTGTGGAATCTGTCCAAAACAGTTTCATCCAACTTATTTTACTTATCAATACATAGAATTTTAAATGAAAACTGTATCACTCTTTTTCCCACAGGTAGCTTAATGAATTTTTTTACAAAAGAGATCTGTTTTTTATAACAAATTCACCCTTTACTATTCAAGATTTTAAAAAAAATTGTGGATTCATGAAATACTTTATCCTACAGGGATTTCTTTATTAAACACATTGATCTGCATTTTTCCTGTTTCTTTTGTGTCAGATACCACAGCTGGGACGCACATGCATCTGAGCTAAGTCACTTGGATGAACAAATATTCTGTGAGCATTTTGTCAAGGATATCAGTGTAAATGAGGTTATACTGCACAATCCAAAAGTCTCTGAAAAACCATAACCTTGAGTATCAAATTCTGTTTATGTGTTAACCTCAGCATGTACTGCATGGCACACAGAGCCTCTGCAGCTGCAGCAGTTTAAAGTGAATAGTTTTGGAATATTTCCCCCTATTTTAGTGGGGACCAGAAAGATCAATGCGCTGGCTGTCCTGAGTTATTCAGTTGAGTCTTACTTAGGGCTTGGAACAAAGTGCATTATGTTATGCTGCATCTTCTTTTCTTGGGGTTTTGTTGGTGTAGGTGGCTTTTTTCCAGAATTATTTTGTTCCAGCAGTTAAAGAGCATAAAAACCTTGTGAACAGAAGGAGATATTTTTATTCCAAATTTCACAACAACAACAATGACAACAAAAAGAACAATAACATAGTGCATGCTTTCCATTTGAGGTGTAATTTAAATCACCATGCAAAGAAGTAGAAGACTGAAATTTGGTGACAGTAACAACACACACCTTTCATTCAACAGCCCAAAGCTAAGGTATCAAGGAAGGGTTTATCCTCAGTATAGAAGTTTCAATCTACCAGTTATCTTCCCAAATGGGAGCTTTTAATCACATTTCATAATCAGGTTCACCAGCCACTGACTAACTGGGGACTACTGTGGTGGGATGAAGTCAGGGTGTCACTTTAATTTTTATGTTGCACAAAATATTGAAAAGGAGAACAATCCTAGTGGCCAGATTTGAATATTTTTGTTCTTGCTTCAGTGCAAATTGAAAGATACAATTCAACATGCAACATTTACACTGGGAAAACACAGAGGTCTTCACACCAAATGCCTCAGAATGCAGTGAGATGATGTGAAATAGCTTCACATGCCTTCAAAATTTTGCTCTTGAAAAGAATTTTCTCACTAAAGGTAATTCAAGTTTCAATCACTGCCAAGAAAGTTTGTGTTTAAATTAGGGCCCCGAGGTCATAATTCACTGAAATATTTTGAACTCAGTGTCTCAGCCACCAAAACTTAGACTAAAATAAGATTCTAAAAGGGAAAAAGAATTATTTTTTTTTAAAGCACTAACTTCACAACTGTTTCAGAAATGTATTAGCCATATTATATACCTCAGAGAGAATGGAATGGAATGGAAACCTAGGGTACAGAAAGCTGTTTACAGGTATGCCACCCACTAGTCATAATGAGAGACTGAAATGATGTGGAGAGTGACATTCATGGATTTATGCTAAGAAGTGACAAGCAATTTTGAAGTGAAAGGTCAAACTGCCAATCACTTACGGCAAATAACCATTTTCAAGGACTTTGATGTCCATCACTTACAGACATTCTGGGATGGAACACAGGCAACATAGGATGCTTAATGATCTCAGGGGTTTGATCTTTGGTTATTTTTTGAAAGAAAAATATTTAATGGATTTGATCTCAGAAGAGGCATTGCATTGCAGAATACACTGGAAGAAAAAGCTGTGTACAGGAGAAAGTCTGTCAGGAAGTTCCGGTTTACTTTCTCACACTTCAGACACATCAGCTAAGAAAAGGATACAACAAAGACAAGTTCTCTTTGTGTTATACCAAATGTAAACATTACTACTTTAAAATGAAAAAAATGTAGATATGTAGTAAAAAAAATAAAATTACAAGACATACTATAGCCTGCACAACCCTTAGAGCACTGGCTGTTTTTTCTATGCCCACTAGACTTGTAGGTAGAGTGGACAGGTGAAAAAAAACAGATCAATGCCCCAAAAAAATATTATTTTTATTGTCTCTAGTTCTAATAAAAAATCTTGGAAGAAATTTCATACTTGTCTCTCAAACAGAGGATTTTCTTCAAATACTCCATTACCTATTTTGTCTCACAGCTTAATTTTTGAGATAAACCAGAGCATTCCTGTCTTCCGTACTGCTGACCTAAGTGACAATATAGAAGTTATTAAGCAGAAATAAAGATGACAAAAATTCACCATCATCCATTGCAAATCTGAAATTTCTATGGTGAATTTACCAGATCAACCAATCTCTTTCCTGTATCTATTAATGGCATGCCCCAGGGTTTTGGGATATAACTCACACGTAAATACAGCAGAAAATTTGTCAACTTCCTCTTCCTAGGCTTTTGTACTACAGTTGATTTGGAAACAACATTGCCAGATGTTGCTGGAAGTTCTCACATGCACATTACTTATTTTTCTTCTGTAAAAGAAGGAAAAAATACATGAACAAAATAGTCCCAAGTTAAAAAAAAAATAAATCAGAGTGGCTGTTTTCTTTCTTTCACAGTCACATTTACTGCTTCTTACCACCCTCCTTGCCAGCTGAGTGCAAGTCTTACAGATTCTTTTAGAGAGCCTTTTATCTGAAAAGAGTAATGTCTCTCAGAAACTCGAGGAAAAGAGCTGAAAAATAGTTCTGTGCAGTCAATACTCTGGAGCAATGTGGAAAAGCCTGTGCCAGACAGTGAAGGTGTGAACTCATAACTCCACATTCCTCCATTTATAACACTTAACCAGCATCACAGCACTCCACATGACTGACAAACAGCCACAGCAAGCTCAATTACTCAGCTTTGGATTTGCACCATTTTTTGGTTGTTTTGCTTATCTCTTTGGAACAGTGGGAATAAGAAGAGTGGCCACCTCCTCTGTCCCAGGTTCCTGCTGGAGCCCAGCCCAGTTCCTCAGGGACCTGGGGCCTCTCCCAGGCAGAGATGATGCTTTTTCTTCTGCAGGTCTCACCAGTAATGGACCTGAGCACAAGGTCCAGAGAAAAATGTCACTATTGGGATGAACACACGACATACACACACACATTTGTGTAGAAATAATAATGGCTTCCTCTTTATTATAAGTTGTTCTTAAGTTTTTATACCCTTAACAAAGCGTAATCTTAAATCATTAGTTACATCAAAACAGCTCATTGTATTCATTGGGCAAAGCAACAGCTTATTGTATTTTATTGGTACAAAGCAATTAAAATCAATAATTAATTGGCAAGAGTTTACAACAAATTATTAAGGCATGCTGCTCACTAAGGCACGAATCCTCTAACTGCAAGCATCCCTTATATATCTATTTTATTGGTTTCTATGCTAATAGCCTTGCTTTCTTCCTTGCTATGGATAAACTCACATTTTACCAATTTCATCTTCTGCTAACTCAGTTGTTTAACCTACAAACCAGCTATTAAGCCTGTCCACAACAAACACACAAACACAGAGCATTCTGACATGAGCAGTCTCACTGGCTGCCATAGGCAAGATGCTGCTTTCAACAGCACTCACAGACAGGACCCAAATAAAACATAACCACAGACAGCCAAGTCCACTTTCTACTCTTTGGCTGGTAAAGATAGAACTCAGCAGTGAAGGCAGCTGTAGACCACTCAGATGGTCTCATAAATCAGTGTCTGCCCCTGGATTGCTGCTTTGGAATATGGAGAAGTTGATTTTTCTGTAAAATAATCTTGTGGCTCATAATTATGTCTGATCAGCTTAATGATCTGTAATGCTTCCACTTTCACCAGAAATATTTCCCATCAGACCTTTACCTTGTGACTTTGCAGTTTGATCAGGAAGCTGCCCATATTGATCCTTTTCATAGCCTGTTACTTCTACCAGAACATATAATTATCTAAAATTTCTTTTTCTTTGCTTGAAACTGGAAAATTTGTGTTGGATTCAAATTATGGACTAATTGCTGTAATTAATATTTTAACTATTAAATGTTAGTTCTTTTTCTGACATTGTTGAACTTGTTTATGTAGCTGCAAAGGAGACAGAAAGGGTACATGTGCTTTAAAAATAGATTAGCTAAGTAATACTCTTTTTCCCCAATGGGAATATCACAGAATAGTATAATTGGAATTATGATAAATGGACTTCCTGTGGGGGCCTAAAATGGGATGGTAACAAATCATAAAGGATATGACCACATCATATCCAAAAAATACTTTGCCCTTTTTGGATGGAGTTTGAGAAAAGGTTTACACTCAAAAAGGAAAGTTTTGACCAGTGTTGAGTGTGTTGCAAATGTCTCTTCTATTGTAAGAACAAAAAAGTGTTTATATAGAATAAAGGTGCTGTCAATTTTAAATTATAGTTCCTTGAGAAAAAAGGGTAAGTTCCTGTTCCCAGGACAGGTCCCTGTGTAGTGTCCCAGGTACACTGGGGCAGATTTTATTTCAAGTAGACTTTGGCTAGACACACCTTCCTGAAATAGCTACATGATCTAAATGTGAGTTTCCTTAACACAGACAAATACTTAATCTGAATATTTAATCTATTGTCTATGGATACTTTTTTCTTCCTCTAAGATACTTTATTTTAAATAATTTAGAAAGGGTGCCCGAACACAGATACATGAACCCTTATGACTATGGAGTAATTTGGGTTAAAAAGATCTCAGTTTTTATTTCAATCTCCTGTTCAAACAAGGCTGAGCTTTGGGATTGAATGAAGTCACTCAGGGATTAATCCAGATGGCAAATATCTATGTTGGGAATACTACCAGGTTTCTGTTGACAGGTTTTGCTGTCATACTTGAGGAGTTACAGAGAATTACCAGTAAATTTGGAAATAATGTAAGTGCAGCAAGAGCATGGATCCAAAGAGGACCAAGCTTTGGTTTTTCAGAGACAGAGGAAATTTAAGAGTACAAAAGGCAACTTTTGAGACACAAAACCACATCTAATCCAGTAAGAGAAATTTGAACACTCAGAGAAGATAAAAATGTCATTTAAACCTCAGAGTAGAGACAGCAACATAAATTTTCCAGTTTTGTGCCTGATCTATAGCTAAAGGTTACTTCTCGTGTATAAAATATCTTTCTTTGAAGCAACAGCCCGTTATAAGAAAATCTAAACTTGACCAAAATTTTTACTTGACCAAAATCGCAGTACAATTTAACCTCACCTGAATTTTTTTTTTCTGATTTTTTTCTGTTGTGGTAATTTGTGATAAACTATAGCAATTTAGAGGAGAAAAGCTTCATTGTTTTCATGCACTATGCAATCCTGAAAAACCCGTCACCACAAACTCTACACGCCCATAGAGCAGGTAACCCTTCAGATCATGGCAACAGAATACTCTGTATTTTTTATCCATTAGGAACTTAATCCTTTTACTTTCCTCCTCCTAAATCCCTTCAGTGCTGGACCTGAAAGAGACGAATTACCTATTCATTCTAGACTGGTAAGAGAGACTGTGCAAGAATTATTCTTCTGCGTCCCAAAACATGGTGACCTAGAACCCAGCAAGACTAAGAAATACAGCAGGAATTCAGTTTGCTGGCATGTTGACACAAATCTACCAAGACCAAGATCTATAATATTAGTTGCAATAAATATTTGGTAACTTTTTATCTTTCCCCAATCTTCTTTCCAAAGAGGCCTACAAACAAACCATTTCAGTAGAATTCAAAAACTGAAGGATTAAGAACTCTTTATAGTCTGAGATATCAGCTTTAAATTATTAATTTCTATTTTAAGGACAAAATTAGCAAATAATTATTATTGAAAAGGAATGGGGGAGTATTTTGTTTTTGCTGGTGGTGGTGGTGGCAGTGGGTTTTTTCTTAGGTGTTTTTTTTTGAGAATAAACTGATGCCTTAACTTCTAGCTTTCATAGTTTCCAGATCTTGTACTGCCTTAGTGTGTTACTCTGAACTTCACACAAAGATTTAGCAGGTTCTCCTCACAGCTTAGTCAGACAAAACAAATCCTTTTCCAGCCCCAGAACCAAGGACACCACTGCAGCTTCAGGCCCCAAAAGTGCAAACAACAGAGAATTGAGGAGAGCAAACTGGGGGGATGGGGCTTCATAATCTGAAGCTGTAACTGGACAATTAACCCAATATGTAAATGGACCAAAACTTATAAAAGTGTGAAAACTTGTGACTCAGGGTCCATCTTGGATGGAGCCATGGCCAGGCCCTTGTGCTGCCCAAGGTGTATCCCTTGAAGCTCCTTTTAATAAATATCTATTTATTCCTTTAACACAGTCTAATCTCTCTTCTAGGTAGCCTCTCAAGGCATCAAAAGAATGAAAATAATTTTGGACTTAATGCTTCTGTAAGAAATTCTATTTAACATACACTTGATTTATCACAGCCAAGCAACTTAGGTCACCCAACTGTGCATCCAAACATTTTCTCACCTGTTTCTGCTTCTCTGTGGGGGCTTCTAAGCTGCTTGTGAAGGAGCATCTCCAGTTCTGAACTGTACAAACTGGCAAAACATGGCATTGATTTTCCTACTGTAACATGCAGTGAATCAGAGTCTGCAGCATGGACAACAGAGCTGCTCCTGCTGTGGAACAGGCACCTGGGGATGGAAACCATGCAGTGAGCCCTGTGTAAGTCATCCTGCCTCTGAGTCACAGTCAATCCTCAGACACATGGGCACACTGGCCTGGCTAAAGCATGTAGTTCATAGTTTGGGAAGCTTCAGATATTTCAAATTACAGGAAATTACCTTTTTTTTCTTTTTATTTTTAATTGTAGTTTGGTGACATGAGTCAGTCATTTTGAAATGGTCCTTCAACCTTATAAAAATTAATGGCCACATTTTATGCACTGATATATTCCTGTATGCTCAGTGTGTAGTCAGCATAAGCACACAGATTTATGTCCTCAAATAAATGAGCCAAGTAGACACTGATAATCACAATAATGATGCCAGTAATGCATACACCAGAGAACTCTAAATGCCCAGCTAGTGCAGAAACAATCCTGATTCATAACAGCATGCTTTGAAAAGTTTCATTCTTCTAGCAGCTGAGGCGTTTTTCTACTAGTTAATTGCAAGATCATTCTAACAGATGCTGAATTCCTTCCAGTGAGCACAAACAGCCTTGAGCCAAACACCAATGACGCTACCAAGTGACTGTATCAGTCCAGATCTGGGTGTTGAGATCAGCTTGTGCCTTTGAACTGTGCCTCTTGCATCACATCAGTGCAGGCACCAGGGCATTTAATTTTGCAGCAAGCTGCCATCAGCACATCCTGTTACGCTGAATTCCTGTTGCCATCTTCCAAACTCTGCCAGCCTCCATTACTGACTGAATCTGACTCATTGCTGGGTCATGGAAGCATCAAACTGTGCACAGCAGCTTCTCCAGTTATGGATTGTATCTTGGGTTTCTACCAAGTATGCCAAAAGCTCTGGTTTATCATTTATTGATACTCTTGGACAAGCTTTCCATTGGATAATCCCTCCCAGATCAGATTTTCATCAAAAAAAAACCCAAAAAACAAAACATGCTAGACTTTTAAAAACTAATATTTTGTAAAATAAGCAATACCTATGAAATAGCAGAAAGAGTCAAGAAAAGAACTTCTAAAATTGTAATGTTACTTTATTGCTCGTTTTCTGTGGTTCGTACTACCCAGGGCCTTAGGACAGCATTCATCAGTAATAAATTACAGTCAAGATTCACAGAGTGCTTGGAATCAATCATTTTAGAGTTTTTTCCAGCCTGAACAATTCTATGATTCTGTGATTTAATTCTCATCTCATTGGGAGCACTGAACTTTTATGGATGGAGGGGTCCTGGATTTTTTTACCATTCACATAAATTTGTTATTCTACTTATAATCCTCAACTCCATTGATTAAAAAGATTAAATTAAGTACAGTTATGGAGGGAAGAAAGCTCTTGAATCAAGATTGTGATCAAAGTGCACATATATACATTTTATTTCATATTCAGGGAACACTTTTGGTGTTGTAGATTAAGTTGGAATTCACAAACCTGCATATTATTCAGGATCTGGGCAAATAAATAAAAATTTTGTGCCTGCCACTCCTAGCTTGTCCCTGTCCATGAGAAAGCCAGAAAAAGCTTGCTTTTGCCTTCCTTTTTAGGATTTTCTACCCAGATCACCCCACAAAGTGGCATTTTAAGCTATAGACTTTTCTGATATGATTTTTTCTATAAACTATTGCATACATGGCTATTGGGGAGCTTTGCATGTGGAACCCAATTCCTGTCATCCTGCACCGTGCCTCATCCACTTCTACTATCTCTTGCCTTTCTTTGGTGTGAAGAAGATTGCAGTAAATTTCCTTTTCCTCATGTGGGAACCTAAGTTTTTCCTTCACTGAAACAGCATTAATAGATGTGTTATTAGCTGTTATTAATAAAAGCTAAATAGTCACACAGCACATCCATTTGTTTGTGGTGCTCAGTAACACACCCACATTCTTTTACTCGCAGTTATCCGTTTGGGGGGCAGCTCAAGTGCAATCTCAGCAATCTCAGACACGATTTGACAATAGAATCTGCCCTCTCAGAAAGGGTGGAGTGTGATGATTTTCCAGCAGTTACTTTTTCATCTTCTAGAAAGTGTCCTGCAGTGCTCCTCATTCCCACATTTGTCCATGAATCTCCGTAGCCTTCACCCACGGCTGCCTCCCCTTTGGATGCAGTCTGAGCTCCATAACCCAGCTGTGGCCCTGTACAGATTGAGCAGGCTCTTGGTGTGCTGATTTTGTCAATTCTTGCAGATTAAACAGGAGCCATGGTTGCAAGGACTGCCAGTCCTTGGGAAACTTCCAAACCCAAACTTGGCATCCACCTCTCTCCTGGTAGGTGTTTGCCAGTAGCTACTTCTACATCCAAAACTATTTACAAACACAGAGACCACCTAAAAATGCATACAGAGTGTGACATTCTGTTGTTACCACTTCAGAGGAAGAGTCATGTTCTACAGTATGAAATGTGAAAAAAAATCGAGTAAATTCAGCATCAGAATTTCTGTGTTGTAACATTACTATTTTGTTTTGCTTTGTTTTTACCTGAGGCTTGTTCTTATCCTAAAAACACATCTCAAAGAAAATGAGACAACAAGAGTTAATAAAATTTATGATCATTTTAAATTCCCTGTTGGTGCTTATTCCCTTACAAGATGTACAGTAACAAAATCACCTCCTGCAATGCAGAAACCAAAGGACATTCTCTGTTATGCAAAAGAAACTCAGCTTTTTTCTTTTAGTTGCTTCATCCTTATAAAATGATGGGATGCAGATCTATGCTGCCGTTTTAGGAAAAAAATACAAATTTTAAAGGGGATTCTGACCTTGGCTTAAAATAAGGCTGGAATTTGTAGATGGTATTTCATTAATTCTGAAAACTCGTGGCATTTCAGTGTAGACACTTTCCAAGAGGCTCGTCATTAATTATACTTATGGAGTGCATTGTGTGTTATCCCCTCTTGAACACAGGACTGCATAGCCTGTGCCACATTGTCATGCCTGCATTAAATAATGTGGAGTTTCATGCCTATGTATCCAAAACTATATTGTTCTCTGATTGTCATGTTTGTCTGCCCATTTTTAGAAACAATCCCTGGTTCTGATGTGTCGCTAGGTTGGGAAAAAAACCCAAAAAATGAACAGTAATTTATTTATTTTCAACATGAAAAGATTTCAATAGGACAGTTCCTTTCTTGTTTACTCCCAAGAATTGTTCAACCTAGGAGAAAGAAGAACATCTGCTGAATTAGTTTGCAGGGAGAAATACAGAGTTGCTGGACATGTCTTCATTCCTTTGAGCTCAGTAGTGTACATTTTCAAGTTGAAAGACTTTTGTTTTATAGATAGTGTATACTGAAAATATGAGACAGGTGGAAAATGAATGTCTAAAACAAGAAAATAAAAAAAGGTAATTCAACACTCTTGATAACCGCAGAATTCCCATACTGGCTCGAAAGAGATCATCTGAATTTATGGTAACTCCCTGGAGATTGCAAATAAAATAAGGTTTAAATGGATTCTCCATCCCTATTTGAATCTTTATAATCTATACAGTGTTCTATGAGAATGTAAAAAATACATTCTGAAAAGTTCTGCAATGATTAAAACATTGAATCTAGGTTTCAAATTCACATGGCAAGTAAAAGATTCAGGTGGAGTTTCCTGCTGTTACCTTAGGGAATTCATTTGGAAGGAAACCTACCAAACAAATTAGAAAAACTCAAGTACTTGCATTCAGAAGTATGAAATTCATCTTTTCCTATTCCTATGTGACATAATTTCATTATGCACTACTACTGCAACAGCTTTCCATGTTCATTAGAAAGAACTATCCAACATTGATTAGTCAGACAGAATCTGCAGATAAACAACCTCCCTCTGGGCCTCAGACCTTTACTCAGAGCAAGAAACTTCCATCAAATATTTTTAATTTTTTCAGCAGTAAATATTTAATGTAGAGATAACTACCTCATGAAATTTGCTTCTCAAATTTGACCATAAGGATTTTAAGACATACTCAGATAAACTTATAGATACTGAAAACCTCAGAGCTATGTATGATAAATTCCGCTTTACTTCTGAAATTTTTGGGCTAAGTTGTATGAGGTATTTACTCAAAAGAGTCCTGTTGAGTTCCCAGCTATTGATCCAGGGATTTGTGAACATAAATGGCCTTTCACTACCATTCTTTCCACCAAAACCATGGTATATCCAACACAAGAGGCTGTTGTGTTGGCTGTGGAGACAATAATTTAAATTAAATGCCATGGGTAAGAGAGTGACACATTCAAGGAGAACCACTGCTGTTTAACATGTTTTTGATGACATGGACAGTGGGATTGAGTGCATCCTCAGCAGTTTCATGGATGGCACTGAGCTGTGGTGCAGTTGAAACATGATTTACTGGATAGCATTCCTGCCCATGGCAGTGGGGGTAGAATTAGGTGATCTTTAAGATCCATTCCAACCCAAATCATTGTATGATTCTAATTGCTTGGGAGTAATTGTCAGTAGCTCATTAGAATTTAATGTTGTAGGCACACAACAATTTTTGTAAGTATAGAAAAAATAAAGATTTTTTTAGCACCTGTTGTTTGGGGTTCTTTTCTCAGCCTACCTTTCCCTAATAATGATAATGTTCTTTTTTCAATAGCATGCAAAAATTATTTGTACTGAATTTAGACTAACCTGAGTAAATATCATTTTAGAAAAATGCTCTTAATACATCAAGCTGCAAATTTATTGCCTTATACTAATATATACCACACAGATAACATACAATTTAAAGATAAAAGATATTTGTTGAATAACTCCTCCTCGAATGCTACATTTTAAGCTTTTAAAGGACTGTGAATAGAGCACAATTGAGTAACCCACTGAACGTGTGTTTTGATGTTCTGAAATTGTGCAGTTTTTCTCCATCAGTGAAAGAAATTCCACAGAACAGGACGTATTTGGAAAACAAAAGAGAGGGTCTCTTTCTGTTAGAGCCAGTTTATCAAAATTGATTAAATTAAGGTCCAGAAATTAACTTAGAGGCCAAAAATTATATGTTTATAAATGATAGCTTTCTATCTTAAAAGACGTCACGAATCCATTTGAAGTCATTTGGTGCCAAAAGTTCATTTTACATGAATAAATCTTCACTGTGATAGGTAACACTGCCAATACCCCTTTTAGATTCTTCAGTTATATACAAATTGTCTCAATATCCAAAAGGAATTGCTTTTGTGTGTCCACAGGGTTATAATCTTTAAATGACAAAATAAAATGCAATACTCAAGGATTAATCAAAGCCGTGTAAAATGGCCTGACCATTTCCAGCCATGCAGGCACATTTGGGACTGATTAGAAATAAAACAAGCAGCAGTTAGAAATGGCTTATGTCTTTTAAATCCATCACAAACAATAATTAATTTTTTTAATAGGCAGCTGTTGAAAGAGTGCCCAGTTTAGGGAGAATCTGAATTCCCCTTTCTTTAGCAGTTATCAGCACCAGCAACTCTTCTTTCTGTGCTTGCATTTTCAGGAGCTAACATGGTTCATTTTGCCCAGGGAATACTCATAGACATCTACTTTGAAGACTGATTTCAAAGGTCTGAACAGAGATACCTCTCCTGAAGTCAAAATCCCTACAGGGTTACACATCATGTGCTTCCTATTCCAGCTCCTGCCCACAGTTTCCAATCTATTGCTCATTTTAAAGCTCCTAAAACTCTTCTCTTAAATATGGAAGGCCTGCTTCTGTGTTTTGCTTGAAATTCACATAGCTGTTTAAATTAAATACAGGAAATGCAAACCTCATTAGTAGCTTTTTTTAATCTCTGTTTGGAGAAATCATATTAATTGGGCTATATTTGCATAAACATGACATTGATTATTTCAAAATCATACCATGAATATGAAAATATATCAAGTTTGATTGGATCCTACAGCAAAGAAAATTAAATACCAAATTCTAATCATTTCCAGCAGCTGAATTTGGAAACTCTTTGCTGGTTTCCAATTTAATTAAAATATTTAATCCCTTGCTTAGTTTAGCTAATCTCTAATTCATTTTCTGTTTATGTCTTCATATTATATTTACTGTCAGAGTATCAGTTCCTTGTATCTTTGGCAAAAGGTGTTATTCTCTTATGTGTCCTTTATAGAACAGGTCTCCTGGGGAAGGTTAATAATATAAAGCCTCTAAATGCTGAGGTGTTTGTGTTGTTTTTTTATAAACCTGATAAACAGAATGGTTCATCATTATTAAGGACAATTGGGAAATAATTTTTTCTCTACATATTTTTTTTTTCAGAAAGAAATTGTATGCAATAACGTTATTCTTCTGTTGTCCAGAAAATCAAAGCTTGTTTTCATCTTATCTTATTCTCTACCCTTTCTTGGCTTTTTCTTTTTTACCTTTTCCAATGAAATGCATGTTCCACTATGGTTAAATTCAAAAGAAAAAGGACAAAAGTGACAAAAGAATAAAAAGTAATTTTTGCTTTCCCAAAAAAATACCCAGAGGTGAAGGTCAGAGTGAAGGAGAAGAAAAAAGAAAAAAAAAATCTTAATTTCATAGCTGATTCTATAAGGAAATTAACATGCAACAAAGCCTCTCTATAGCAACAATAATTGAGCTGCTATCAAATGCACTCAGGGAGCCCCCACTACTGATACCATTCTGTCTTGAATAAAATCCAGTAATTTGAATATAGAACCTCATTGAATTTTATATCTTGTATGATCCAGAGGCATCAGCTCATATTGAACAAGAAGCTACATTTTCTGAAATGATGATATAGACAGAGGACAGATTTTAAATACTCCTTTTTTCCAGAAGATTGCCATATTTTTAGCCCTGAAAGAATATATTTTTTTAAAATTATTTTCAAGTATAGAAAAGTTTGTAGCTAAAGAATTTATTCCAAAGCTTCTGTTTATGAAAATTTCATTTCTAATGTTTCCTAATAAAATAATCAGTAGTACTACTTCATTATAATTAATAAGCAATAAGCATATTGTTTGAGGATGCTAAATGTTTAAGTCTTTGCTTTTCTTTCTCTCACTTGTTTTTCAGCAGCCTAATGTGTCTGCCTAGACATTAACTAGGCAGAAAGCTTTTGCCTTTATTGTTATTACCAACTGCATTCAGTTTTGACTAGTCCATTAAAACACTTTAGATAATTGATGCATTTACTAGCAGCTGTGGAAGAGGCAAATATTATCCCCAACAGGATTTGACCCAGTAAAGTTATTGCTCTGTTCTTCTGCACCTCCTCAGAAGAAACAAAACTCTGGTGCTTAGAAGTAAACACATTGAAAATGTCAAGGACCCGCACTTCCTAAAGTTTCTGGATACTTACTCTTATTATTATTATCTTGATTAATATTTTTCTTTCTCTTTCTCTTCCCACACCTTCATTTGAATTCTTCCATCATGTGAGCAGGAAAATTTTTGCTTCACTAAGAGCAAATGGAGTTCTACACTCACAGCATCTGAGGGACTGTAAGCTCATGATTCTGTTTTCTGCTGTAGCGTTTGTGATCACGAGAAAATAATTTAAAATAAAATTCATTAGAGGCACTGAATGCCCCAAATTACTGAGCAGAAGATCAGAACCTCTGAAAATCAAATCCCTACTCTGTACAGCAACTTCAGCCATCTGTGAAGCATCTGTGAATTTCAATAAAAAACTTGATGTGGAACTTAGTGGTGATTGACAAAATGTTGGACATGCTCATCCAGCACCAATGATCTGTTTATATCAATATTCCAACTTCTTTTCAGTGTCACACTCATGTACATGAGGCAAGAGTAGGAAGATAAGCCATGCCAGTGACTGCTCCTCTTTGAACACTGGTGAAGGAACTGTCTGGATTTACAACAGTTTTGTGAAGAGTTTATGGGATTTTGCACACCAAGCTCATTGTGAATTTTCACCCAATGTACTTTAGAACCTTAGTCCTGCTGGAATAAGCCAGGCAAACAGATAATATCCTTGAGCAATTCAGAAATTTGCAGTTTCCATTGGAAACTGTCTCACAGTATCAGGACTAGCTTTGGTTTGGTGCAAATAAATATTGTTGGTGTTCTATAGGCAAGAGTCCATGTTTCTAAAATTCCCAGCTACTGAAAATTAATGCAGCTGCAACATTAAATAGACCTACTGTGATTTGAACCACCTGAAAACATGACCTTCATTTTTTATGTAAGTATTCTCTACAGACATCCTTTGAAAATGAATCTACTTGAAAGTCTGGGGTTTTTTTGCTTAATATTCTGATGAATTTTGCTCTGGGGTTGAAAGAGAAACTGATGTAGGAGTCCTGCAATGTCCCAAGAAGGAATACACACACAGGTTATGTATTATATAAATATGATGAAGTAGAAATGCAAGAAGGAATTGTGCAACAAATCAGTAGCCATTTCCCACTGCTCTTTTCAACTGTAAAAGCATAACACAAACAATGAGGGAGGTATATGATTTCACGCTGAATAAAAATTTGAGGCAAACACAAATATTTGCTTTTAACAGAAACAGTATTTCTACAACAAATTCACACAGTATAAAAATATCACTCTGGAGATCTGTAGAAAACACTCTAAAGTGATCTCATCCTTTCATTGCACCAGGTGCTCTGTTCTGGCTTGTGAATTGCCTTGACTCTCTCTCTTATTTTTTCTAAAGAAAGAACCAGGTAATTAAGAAGGAGGGGAGGGATTTTTTCCTTGAATTTGAGTTCCAGAGACATGTTTTGTCGCAGTAGAAGATGAAGAAGCATTTTTTCATTGCATGAATCATCAGTAATCAAATGCTTGGAGGTTCAGATATCTGAAAGTATTTACACAACTTCCCATTCAGTCACCCTTCTGAGGATCCCTGTCTATCAATGGCAAAATGTTCTTTTTTTAAGAAAGAAAGACCACATAAGAACATGAAAACTTCAAATATATTCCATATAGTGGTTTATTTCCTACTTGTAGAGCCCCTTTCTGATTGTTTTATGCTACCATTAGAGTGGAGAAAGTGGAATTATATTAAGCATCAAATTTAATTTTAATCCATTTCCCTCTGTGATGAGTCACACAATTTTGCTTTTGCAAAAAAAAAAAAAAAAAAGAAGAAATAAAATTGAGATTGGGGCTAGGAAAACATAACAGAGTTGAATTTTGTTTGGTTTTTTGATTGTATATTTTTCATTCTGATAAAGACATATGCAAGACTTCATAGAAAGGCAAAAAAGAAAATGATTTGTCATAAAGTCTCCCAGCCCATCTGCAAGGAAAGCAATTTCCACAGCTCTAGGTTTACTTGTAAAATAGTTCGCATAACATTAATCATAACCATCTGATTCCCATCCCTCAATTTCCTGGGGTCAGGAATATTCATCTCATATATCAAGAACAAATAGCTTTCTCAGACACATGTTTTGGTCAAACAGATTCAGGTATTTGTATCTATGAACTGTCAGCCTTTGCATCTTTTATCATCTTGTTTTCTTCCACTACAAAGACATTGTTAGGAGCATAAAAGTGGCTCAAATTGGATTCTGTTTTGTTCCAGTTTTGGAATAATGTAGTCAGTGCTGATATAAGTTGCTGAAAATGAATACCTTATTATCCAAAATTCTTCTTTTTAAGCTTAATATTAGCTCAAAAATAAAAATATGTACATTATACATGAGGAAAAAAAAACCCAAAACTTGAGTTGTTTTGATATGGTTACATTCTTTAGGAGAACGTGAGTGAAAAAATAAAATTAGGAATGGCTGAAAAAAGTCCAAAGTTTAACCTTCTCCACAACTTATGTGAGAATTAAGAATCATGCCTAAGTAGGGACACAACATTCACCTAAAGCAGACTTCAATGAAGAGGCCTGAAAAGCAAGAAGTTAGTTCAGGCTAGCTTGTGATCTTATTTACATCCATCTAAATGTAATATTTGATCAGAGCGACTACACTTATTCCTAAAAAATTTAAAGCAGAATTTGTCTTATCTACCCCTTGCACAGTTCTGATTTCAGCTCAGATCAGCATCCAGATCACAAGCACCTTCCTGGTTGCTGCTCCTCTCTGATGTTTTCCTGTGGAGTTGCCCCTTCATCTTTCTGATGTAAATCCCATAAGGCAAATCTCCCTTTCACGGGCCAGCCTTCTCTGCCACCACCTGTTACACCTATGCTGCCTCAAAAGCCTCTTTTCATCCCAAAATTATCTGAACCCAGATTTCCTGCTTTATTCCCACAACTGGAACTGCTTTGTTTTCATCATGGCCAAGTCGCTAAAACGCCTCAAAGTCAGGAGGAGCAACACATCTGTTCATCCTCTTCTGTGGCATTTCTCCAGGCTTTTAACCACCTAAGCACCAAAAATTATGGGTTTGCCACTCTCAGGGATGTTGCACTGTATTTCAGACATGGTGTTGAGGAAACTGCTTTGTTTGGTCCCAGCTGTGTGGCCATGGCAGTGCAGAGATAACAGCACAGCTATAAACAGACACCAAAAATGAACAGCGACGTGGAGAGCCCAAGCAGAAATTTCTGCCATTAAGGTGTCATGAACAATCTCTACAGAAACCTGTATCATAATTGTAATGATAAGACTGTACAATTCATTGCACAATTCTTCTTCTTGGTTATGCATGCAAGTAGAAAATAGTTAAAAAGGAATGAAAATGCTTTTCTTGCCAGTTATACTTCCTTGGAAGAAAAATAAACAAATTGCAGACACACGCTTGATGCCAAAAAGATCTTCATGTATTTACTTTGGAAAATGCTATTATGGAAGGTTTTGGCTGCAATTCAGTTTAGCTGCTGATGGAAGAAACAAAAAGGGGTAAAAAAAGAGGTACTTTAAGGTCCCATTTTTATTCAGGTAGGAAATTTAATCTTGAACAAGCTTGAGAGGGTTCTATAAATTATTTTAGACACAAAGACCACTGAAAAGCAAGGGAAGAATATAAAGAAGGACTCTTGTTTATTCAAGATGTAAAAGTAGCCATAAAAACTCCAAATGGAAGAATAATTTTATAAAAAAGAAGAAAAAAGAAAGAACAAAAAGAACTCTGGTAGGAACACACTGGTGCCATCTTCAGGCTGCAGGGTCTGTGCCCAGGAAGGGAAACTTCTGCTCCATGGCAGAGCTCTGGGAAGAAGTGAATAGGTTGAGGAATACCATAAAAATCTTAGAATCAGAGAATGATTGAGGCTCAAAAAGGAAAAAACTAATCAAGCAGTCTGAACAGAGAAGGAATGGCAGGTGGTGTGGTAGTTGGAGCCTGTCTTGGGCACAGAATGAAAGGATGGAGTTGTTGAATCTGGAGAATTGAGAAGGGGTCAGCTGAACTGCTGCCCTGGACTTTTGGAGGGCAGATTTGGGATGTTTTGTCACACTGAAAAAATCCAGCAAAACCATGCTGGAAAGAATGAAGGGGTATCATCGAGATGTTGAAATTCCCAGTGTTAGGAAGGAATCTAAAGAAATTATAATTCAAGGCATTTTAAAACCTCATTCCTCATCTCAGCTGTCATATCCCAGTTACAAGTTTAAGGATCTGCTCTGCTTGAAATGCTTTACCTGGGCATTATCTGTAGGTGCTGATGAACCAGCAGGTGTGTACTGCCTGTTAGATGTCTGTGAAGGGTTCTGATACAAAAAACAGAGGAAAAAATCAGAATAAATATGTTTATATTTTCTTATTTGCCTTCCTTTCCTAATTAGTACAGGAACCTGGAAAACTTGACACTTAATTTTGTCTTTAACCTGTATTTGCAGAAACTAAGTTCACACTCTGAAAATTAACAGCACAGATGATACTGTGATATGAAGAATAAACTACAAACAAGAAATCCTTCAACAAAAGGGAGGTGGCTTTTTTATTATATATACATATATTCCTTATATAATTTTACTTCTGCTACACAAAAAATTACTTATAAATATGGGATAATTATCAGATATGCTAGCAAAAGATATTCAGGAACACTCTTTAGGAAGCATGCAAACAGAATTGAAATAAATTCAATTTTTTTCTCATGAAGAATTGACAGTTTGATGTTGCAACCTCAAATAAGTATTGTCTAATCTTTAAAACTACCAGTAAAAGCACATTTCTAGGATATTTGGCTTTAGATAAAGATTTCATATGAATGTTTATATATTAGTAAGGTTTTTTAACATGTAATTTCAAATGTAATAGCAAACTGATATATGTTTTTATTGGCACATTATACCAGCTGTATTCCAGGCAGGACAACTTGCCTATATTAGAAATACTTTATTTAATAAATCACAATGTGTGGATGCAACTCTGTACCAATAGAAACATCATTGCTCCTCTACACCCAAGTATTTCCCATATTGTTAATAAGAGAGTTTGTCACTCCGAAGAGGGTTTGCTGTTCAGTGCCAGAACACCATAAAACACCAGCAGGACCTGAGTGATTCATGGCGCAATTTCTCAGCCCCTGCTGGCCAATGCCCAGCCCATCCATGGGCAGGGGCTGCCACTCCTGTGGCCAGCTCAGCCCCCTGTTAATTAATGCTCAGCCTGAGGTGGAATGGGAGGGAATGACCCCTTTGGCCACTGGGGTCCCCTCCCAGTTTCTGGTGCCTCCCCAGCCTTTTTCTGGGGCAGCACAGGAAATTGGGAAGTCCTTGACTGAGTGTAGGCACTGCTCAGCAACAACAAAGCATCAGAGTGATCTCAATATTATTTTTCCCTAAATCCAAAACATAGAACTTTTCCAGCTACTAGGAAGAAATTAAGGGTATCCCAGCCAAAACCAAGATGCAATATTACCCGAGTCTCTGACTTCTCACCTTACAAGCCTTATATTTGAATTTTTATTTATTTGCTTTTCAGTCTGAACTGTGGTTTAGCTGGAAGATTTTGAGATATTATTTTGTAGTGACATAATTTATATCCTAAGTGATTATATTCTAACAAGACATGAGATTCCAATTTCCTTTAATTCCTGTCAATGTCAAGAGCCACAGTGATCTGAAAAAACAGAAAGTAAGCTGTGTCAATTGGTGGTAACAAATAGATCTCCTCAATAAGCCAAATATCAAAATTAAATAGAATAGACTGGTTAAAATACTATCATGATCCATGAGCAAGTTATACACAGAGAAAACGATATAACACAGAAATGGAAACGTATTTTAACTACTGAAGTCTTGAAGAGTAATTTTAAATAAAGAAAAAAACATTCAAAGAAAATAATTGAAACTTTTTTTTTTCATCCTTTTCAACAAAATCGGATTAAATAAATTTAAAAAATCCATTCCAGTTCCAGGCAGAAATTGAGACAGACAATCCAATGCAAAATAAATTTAACAACTTCCTTTAAAACACTTTATAAGTATTATGTCCCTAAGTAATTCAAAGGATAACACCAGAAATTAGTTCATTAACTCCCACCAGATAAATCTTTCCTAAGAGTTTTCTGTTACTATGGGGATCCATTTCTCAATCCTTCATTCATTAGTAATTTTTGTGAAATCTCATTAGCCGTCACTATAAAAATCATTTTTTTATCTGTCATAAGAATCAAGGAGTTGTGGACTGGAAGGGTCTGTCTGCAGCACTGAGGCCAATGCAATGTTCCATGAGGTCTCACTACATAATGGCATTCTGGAAAATAAATTTTCTTGTCTCTGCAATCCTTCCTGAAAGTTTTCTAGTGTGGCAGCCCTGAGATTTGGGCATTTGTTCTGATTTCCAAACACAATGTTTTCATTTGCCATTGTGCCAAGGTTGTGTTTCATCCACAGCTCTGCCTTCCCACGCACTCCCACACATCCTCCCCTACAACCTGTATTTATAGATGGCAATCACATCCCTTCTTAGCTTTTGTTATACAAGGGTAATCAAGCCAAAATATTCTCATTTAGTCATGGAATACAGGCTCTTCCTTCACTTGATTACTCAAGGAATATTTTCCCCTGCATTTCAATTAATATTTATTAAACACGTTGAAAAGAATTTACACACAGTTTCCAGACGTATCGTGTCTGAGATTTCATTCTCACATAAATAATTTTTACTTCCTCAGTAAATATTTGTGAAGCTGCATTACACTTGCGTTGCTCATGGCTGTCACCAGATGTGTCACCCTGTAGTCCCCTCTGCATTGCAATATTGCCATTCCCACTGGTGTTGAATAGATTAATCTGTATTCAAAACCCCTAAATTCTGCAAGTGATGTAGTCCTCCCTGTATTGCAATATTGCAATTCCCACAGGTGTTGAGTAGATTTATCTGTATTCAAAACCCCTAAATTCTGCAAGTGACACCTGTCAGGAGGCAACTGATCAGCTGGTTCTTCTTGTTTCTTCATTTATCATTCCTCTATCCTGGAAGGATAGAGGAGAACACTGTTTTCTGTCGCAGACATCTTTTCATAAAAATTCTTTCTTTAGGATTTTCCCTTCTGGGAAGCTGAGGCCCCAGAAAAAGAATGTAAACACTGGTTATCTGCTGCTGTGG
>JAWWMS010000120.1:147835626-147855764 GCA_035048045.1 Chlorospingus semifuscus
TTTCTACTGTAGTTAAATACAGAAACAGTTCTTTAAGTGGCTGATGTGAGTCAAAACAAGCATGATATTGCTAATGACCACTGAATTCTTGATTAAGCTCTAATTTAGTCACCATGGTTGAGTTTATTTTACACCTAAACTCACTGCACTTACCACCTTCTTTCACCACCTCACACTGTCAGAGGGGGAGAATTCTCTTCAGTTGTGTTTTCTGCAAACACAATTTTTTTCTGAATATTTCTCCATCTTGGTTTGCCCAGCAATTCCCAACAGGAAACTAGAGCAATAATTTTTTTGTCAGGCAATTGTCTTGCACCATCCATTCCCTGGTTTTAAAGAAGTGGTTCTCACAATGGTCAGATATTTGGGGGAACAATCTGGCTTGGATGAATGTGAAGTTTCAGCATCTTAAGCAGAGGCTTAATGGAATAAGTTTAGTGAACTATTCAGCTAACACTAAAAAATAAATATTCTCTTACAATAATAATTCAATTAAATGATGCAAGCAACTTCTGACACCTCTAGAGTGGGTCCAAAAAGAAGACCTTAAAAAGTAAAATCTAAATTAAAAGGCACTGAGTTAATTTGAGAGATGTCTAAATGCACTTTGACTAACCTTATGGATATTTTAATTTATCTGAGCTTTTGTTCTTTTTCTGTGGATGCTGCAAGACTTTTGGGCAGGAGTGCTGTTACAAAGACATATAGATCCCTACAGTGGGGACAATCAATTTCTAGGTCACCTTTTGTGGATGATTGTACTAGGAATAACAAATTTAATTCAATAAAAGAGCTGAAATTGGTGGAGTAAGAGCCATGATAATAGAAGAAAACAGTTTAGCTTCAGATCTATGCAGGTTATCAATGATGCAGGCCAAGAATTAACCAGCCTCATACTCTTCACAAATCAGCAGAGATAAGATATATTTTCTCTATAATAATTAAGTAACCACTTGCCATTGTCATCTCCATATTTAAATGCCCAAAGCACACAATATCTACTTTTGATTAAGCAGATATTCCTGTTTTGAATCTAGAATAATAATTATATGGCATTTCCCTCTGTTATGAAAGAGTGCAAACATATTATGAAATGAATTAACCTGAAATTTTATTTCTAAAAATAAATAAAGTGTCTTCCAAAGTTTAAAACTCTTAACTGTAAGATTCTCTTCGTCATATAAATAACCTAAAGGATAAAGACAATAAACAGGAGCAGAGAATATTTTCTGGCTGTTCCTTTAAGCAAAGCCTCTAGGAGCAGTATCAGGATAGTTTAAAAATTCAAATGTTGAATTTCAGGAAAAAGCTAAGATGGTCATTACCTAACATCTCATATTGGAGTGTTTAAGAATGCAAAGGTAAACTGGAAAGACTTTTTGCTTTGCAAATCACTGCCAAAAACATTCTTTAAAACAATCTGGAATGGATTCAGGGCCATAATCAAGAGGCCTAAATATGGGCATCTGGTGGTGTTTGAGATGCCCTGGAATATCAGAGGCATCTTCTTGGGAGTGGTACTACACTGGATCAACAAGAGACATAAGGCCTTAAGCAGAGAGAAATATAGAAAGAAGAAATGCTCCATGGATCTTGCATTCCCTAATATAGCTGCGTTTGGAAAGTGGAATGCTTTTTTAATATAACAACAGCAAAGTTGCAACAAAGATATCATAAATCCCATTTACCCCATTTAGTGTCCTGCAATTCTGTTTCTTGTCAGGAAAGAAAAAGGGTACTTCTAAGGGTAGAGTTTCTCTGACTTCCCATGATAAAGTCTTTTTTAGTCTCAAGTCTAGATGCCTTTACTACAAATATTTATATTGTATCTCTTGAATTATGATCTGTGACATTTACAGCTGGTGTCTGGTGTGTTGGAAAAGGTTCAGAGAAGATCCTGAAAAATGGCACAATGTGTAATACAAGTCAGGAGGTTCTAATCCCAAGCAATCATTAAAAATAGGCCAGAAAATAACCAAAAAGGTATCATCCACCTGATTTAATGGAGACATCTGCAGGGAAAACACAAACAGATGAAGGCAATAAGTCCAAACAACCTTTACGGTTGATGCAGTGTTGGTCAACGCAGTCAAGGCAGTCAAGGATGTGATTTGTTCCATTTGAAAATCTGGGCCCTCGGTCATTGTAGGAATTGCATCATGAATCCTTTTGAATCTGTCAACATGAGCTTTTTGGACCACAGAGGGGGACCAGGGCATCTGTGCCATGTCCAGGTGTGTGCTGCCAGAGGCTCTCTCAGACCTCGTGAGGAGAGCAGCTCTGGTTCCCAAAGTCCCACGGTTGTGTTTGGAGTGAATATACACTTTTAAACTGGTCTTTACTACCTACTTCATCAAAGCACCCCTTAACCAGGATGCAGCTTTTCTTTCCAATGAAAACATCATTTCAATGATTTACTTTGTTCTGTTTGATGGCTTTTATTAGTTAAAAAGGGCAGGGGGAAAATACAACACAAATTTTTCTACTGACAACAAAATATGTGGTGCATTACATGGGGATCAGTGAAGGCATAATTATATCTGTACTGAACAAGTATTATTGTTCTTCAGCTTCCACTGTTTTCTTTCACAAAATAAAATGTACTGATCCATTATTAATAATATTTATTAGTGGTTATTGTTACAAATTTCCTACTTTTCATTTAAAATGAAAGTTCTTATGAAAAATACAGAATGTTATATAGTCAAAAGTGGTAGAAGTTTTCTTTCTAACTTAACAGTAGAAATTATGTTTTAAGAAGAAATAATTCATCTGCTATGAAAAAAGATCCTAGCAGTTTCAGGTATAAATGACGAAAACCTAATTATTTTCTTCTCTTGTCATTGCTCTGAAAACTTTTTTGTGCAAAATGAATTTTTTCAAGGATATAAAAATTTTATGCTAAATTAACATACTGTCCTTGTAATACAGTTTCTTGAGTATTTTGTTTCTGGGTTTCATATGGGGATTTTTGAGAGACAGAATAACATATTGTCTACCACTCTTTGAGAAATAAATATTTTGACAACTAGCCTGATGAACTTGATTTTGATTTAGTTTAATATTTTGTCTGTGTCCTATTAATATCTTTCAATAAAGGTATAAATTCATAGATTTTGATTTTTTGATTATGCAAGTAGTAGAGTATATGTTAAATACTCTAAAGTGATGCCATAAAAATATTCTGTTGAAGTTTGAATATTGAAATTCTTACTAAGGGTCTTCATATTGAAATTCAGAGATGAAATTCTAAGCTTTCTAAACTTTGAGTTCTATCAGTTGCCACCTGACCCAGCTGTAAATAGACACCTTATCCGTCAGGCTGAGCAGCCAGTGAATGCCACATTGTTCCTTTGAATGCCACCAGAATTTATGTGCCATTCTCAAGCTTGCCAACATCCTGCCTAACTCAGAATGGAAATTTGAGCTTATGGATTGTATTTTTTTGGTTGTTGTTCAACAACATGCATGTACCAGGGCCATTGAGTACTACTCTTGGAGGTAAATAACATTTTCTCTTGGATAAGATGATATTGTCAAAACTTTTTGATTTAATGCATAGGGCTATTACTTGTAGAAGAGTTTCAAGAAACGTGATTAAATATCTGCGGTGAACAATGCAATACAAACTGTCACTATGACTCAGATAAGAATGAAACTAAAATGTCAATAGCTTTCCATTAGGCTGGACCAGAAGACAAATCTTCAGACCACCAGATATTCCCCAGAGCCTCAGAAGAACAATGCAATCAAAGACAATTCTGTCAGGAGTACCAAAACTGATGTTTGATCAGTTTGTGACTTGACTTTGTGTTTTATCATGGTGTAACTACAAACAAAGCCTGTACAGAGAAGTTCAATGATATTTTTATTTCAGACAGACTGAATTGGCAGAGGCTGCAGACACAATACAGCAATGGCAGAACACACTGTGGTCACAAAAAATGGTTACCCAGGTGCTGTCATCTGTTGGATGTCCTGACAGGTCACTCTTTAACACAAGAGTTCTGAAGAAAATGACACAGTGACGACCTGTGTCATTTCCATACTTGTCACCAAAGTGAATCCTTACAATGAGATTTTATCTTCTAATTTATCTAGTTTATCAAACCAGAATTTATCTACCCTTCTTTTAGAAGCAGATATGTGTGCAGATCTGGTGTCATCATGAGTAGTGTTTGGAGTCACCTTTTAAAGCAGAAGTGAACACTTGAATTTTTCTGTGAATTGTCAGCACTTCCTACTCCCACTGAAATGCCCATCACATGTGTTAGGAGGAAACACACTGTGACATTTTTGTAACGCTTGGCAAATTCTTTGTGCATAAATTAGTTACACCCAGTAAACTAAAACAGTGATCCACATGCCAAACACTCCAAGTTCAAATATTTTCAGTGTTTGAGGTTAAAAAATATTAAAGAAAGCAAATGAGCTTTCAGAAGGCACATCGTCAAATTAGTCTTTAATTCTGAGAAGGGCATTTTAGTTTCCTTTATGTAAAGCACCCCAAATCTTTACCTACTTGGAATCACCTTTGAAAACTACACCCAGATCGAAACTCCCTCAAAGACCCATTTTTATGTACATGTATTGATAAATAAAATTAGCAGAAAAGCAAGAAGAAAGAAAACAGTTACTGCAGTGATGTTTACAGATGTCTGCCTCAAAACAAATATGTTCTTGCACCAAATGCAAGCCAAAACATGTGAAATACTTATGAATAGATATGATAAAAATCATAGAGGAATTCCTTTACAAACAGATTTTTCTATTTCTCTTAAATATCTTTCATATAATTTTTGTGAAAGACTACTTTCAGGATCATTTATAGACTGAATAAAAATCTATAACTTTCAAGAATGTAACCTTAATAAGTGTTTTGATGAGTGTCTGTTGAATATGAAGAATAATAGTGTCAAAAATTTTGGGGATGTCAAAAACTTGTTTTCTTTTGCCTTTCATCTGACATAGTTAAAAAAAAAGTCATAGAAAAAAGAAAAAGTGATTTTGTGCTTAAGTTACACACAGAATGTTGCAGAAACAAGGTTTTGTCCTTGAATCACATTATGCAGTTCAGGAATTAAAACATCAATCTCTCATAAGTCATAAACATGCCATGAAAGCAAACAGAGACTCTTCCATCTTTCTGCTCTGAAGCCACCCAAAAGCCTCTGAGCCACAAAAATTCCATCATAAAAAAACCTCTGACCCACAGAAATAACATCAAGAGCATCCATCTATGTTAGTTATTTGTGAGAAATGTTTCTTTCATTAAAACAAAAATTTTAAAAAAGAAAAGACAAAAAAAAAATAGTTTAGTAGTGATATAAGCTACTGGATTTTTAACCTGGAAAATACATGTGTCATTTCCAGCCCTTCACCTGCAAGAGTACAAATCAAAAATCTGTTTTGTGATCCTTGACACAGAAAATCCAGAAATCCTAGTGGCTATTTCCAGGAAAAGAAGACAAAACAAAGCTCAGGATTCAGAACAGCTTATCCCAATTTATATAGAGCTGGTTACAGTTCTTCAGGCTGTGGAGACTGCTTTGTGAATGAAGGCAGAGACAGAGCACGACTTCCCCTGCAGCCTGCACAGGAAGCACCAGGAAAGACATTCCACTGTCTTCTCACTAAGGGATGGAGGAATGACACAACACAGTGAATGGAGATATCACCATTTCCAAGGAAATATTCCTGTGAGAGGTGTGGAAGAGACAGGCAACACAACAGTGCCTACCACAGGCACCTTCAAAACAGCTCTGCGGACATTGAGTGTCTTTAGGAAAGGACTCAAAATGGATATAAGGCAAATCTAGCCACCAAATATGTTGAGGGAAGGATGATGTCAGCTTTCTTGGAGGGATTCACCTGCAAAGAGCACAGGTTGGATTGTCCTCATGGGCTGTGCAGGCTGCACTGGTCCTGTCCATGGTCTCAGTGAAGATACTCAGGAGGATAACACTCCTTCTGTGAAAGATTCTTCTTAAAACAGCCAGAAATAGTTTGTCACAATAGCAAACAAATTTTGTAGGTTGTTCCATGTCAAGCAAAAAACACAGCTTATTACCTTAATTTTCCTTACCATCTCCTAGGTCAGGGCTCCCAAAGGAATGGCAGCAGGTCTGGATCCCATCTTGTCAGAACTGGCTGATAGCCATTAACCCAAAGCCCATCAAAAGCTGTGAGAGTCTTTCCTTTGGCTTCCTTTACCTCTGGAATGTTCCTAAGGTTTATTTTTTCAGTATGTATTCACACTTCCTTCCTTATTTCCTTAGTGCTTGACCACTATTCTACTATAAAACCTATCTAGAGGGAAAAAAACCTTTCCATGTCAGTGCAGAACTCAGACTCATAAAACTGGGATATCTCTGTCTCCTCAAACATGTTTATAAAATACAGAGTTTATTGAGATTACTCTTACAACTTCAAGGAAGAGCAACATAAGTAAATGAGTAACAGCCAACTTGTATTTTGAATATAAAAGGCAATTTTTATTATACAGCCTTTGAATGTGAATTATACATTATGAGATGAGTTAAACTAACATCTCTGGGATGTTAGATTTATATTTGTCTCTAATATATATAGTTAGTGGTTGATTGGCATAGGCATTTGATTTCTCTTTACTTTTCATTTTCTTATCCCTTTTGGTTCCTATTATTCTGCCATCAGTGAAACTGTGGCTAGAAAACCAGACAGGTAGAAGCAAAAACAAAGTTCATTTAGCATCTAGCTTTGGAAATAGATGTTAATAATGCCAATTTAAACTGCTACAGTTACTGCTTAGCATTTAAGTGACAACACAAAGACAGGCTTACACTGTGAAAGAATCTATATGAAAAATGACACGTCTTTAAGCAACTTCTCACACACCAGTAAATCCCCTTTCAGCTCATGAAAAACCCACATTGTTACAAGCTTGCAGACACAAAGTCCTTTTATGTATTTTTGCTGCTTTGATTTTTTATATTGTGGGAGAGGACAAACTCAAATCTTAATTGTCTTTTCCCTTCAGATAATTTTCCTGAAAGCTGCCAATAATTTCTCAGTTTAAAGCCTTGTCAACATTAATTCCTAATTGCCTCTCAGAAATGCTTTATTTCTAATAGACTCTTTTAGGACTTACATCCCTGCTACTACTAATAAAAAAATATCAAGATTAATGTTAAAAATAGAAGAAAATTAACTGAGTGCTAAATTACATGGAGAGATTTTTGTGTAGCCTGTACCCTGCAGAAAGGGTCTCATTTATTTTTTGAAGGACACACACACTTTTGTAATGTAAACAACCAGTATTAGCCATTTGAAAAATGTGTATTTCCATCATTACTGTGTTTGCAAGAAAAACATTTTTGAAATGAAAAACCAACCTGTCCCCAAACCCTGTTTTTCAAAGAATCAAATACCCCATTATTAGAAGCAATTTTTGCAGGTGTTGAGACAACACGGTGACAGAAAACAAAAGGTAATAGGCAGTCTTTCTAAATCAATATTCGAGAATTTTTTTCAGTACAGTGTCCCACAGCTTTCAGGGAAGAAAAAAAAAAAAATCACCTGTTTTGAGCTGCAAAAATAATAAATTGAAGAGGAGGTCTGACCAGCAAGCACAGAGCTGTTAGTAGGGGGTGACAACCGCACTTTAATGCCGACATTGATTCAAATGACAGCTTTGGCTTGGAACTGCAGATTGCACCCCAATAATTTATCCCAGACAGGGCATGAAACTCTGCAATGGCCCTTGATGGTCTAAAAAGAGGTAATACAGCATCTTGAAAAGCTGCTGATCAAAAGTGCCATTTTCATGGATTTATATGGGCATGCACAAAGACAAAGATGGTTACCAGAGCAAAGTGATAAGAAATGAACAGGTGAAACAGAGTTTATAAGTGCAAATATAACTCTGGTCCTTTCTTGTCAAAAATAAATTGTTTTTCTATGAAATGCTGAGCACCAACAGAAACTGAAATTGCATGATAATTGGATATCCAGTATAGAGATGTTACAAAGTTCTCATGTGTTTTTCATGCATAGGAAAGGCAGAAAGATGCTCCAGCCCACACTGGAACACTTCTTTTACCAGTGCACATTTCTAGAATATATTATTCTCTATCCAGATTTTTTAAAATAATAGAAATTGATTGAGATCAATTATAGATGGTGTCAATAATGCATAAAGACGTAAATATGGCTTATTTAAGAATAAGCAGGATCTTGGAAGATTCTGAAATACTGATTAATTCATATGGGGAATACAAGCATAAGATAATTCAAATTATCTGAGCAATAAAACAAGAAGAGTATTTGATGAGAGAGGTCTGGGTGGAATGCAGCAGCCTGGAACTGGAGCACAGGCATTTAAACACTGCCTGGAATTACTAGAGTTCCAAGATAGGCAACCTAGAAAGGAAAATCTAGCAAATGCCTATAAAAATAGTTTAGATCCTTAGTCCAATCTCCTGGAGCAGAGGAAGTTTCTACACCAAAAAATATATTCAAACAAGTGAGAAGGTCAAAACCAGCAAGATACTTTGCACAATTTTTTCATTTACAGATTCCCAACTTTATTTCAAATGCATTTACCAGACTGTGCATTTGGTAAAGTGACTTTTAAAGAAATAGTTTTGCAACACAATATCAATCAGATTACAAACACTTCCAAATTGCCACTCATGTTACAATAATTAGTTACTGGTTTAAATGCACTATAACTAGCCCAAATAACAGGTCAAGTCATGGTGCTAGAAGTTAAGCCTGTATTTTCTAGGATAATTACTGAAATATTCATCTTTTTCAGATAAATATGGCTTATTAGCTGATCCCTGATAAACGACCATCTCTTTGAAGTAAATTGTTTAGTCTCCTAAAAGACGTGTGGAATTCTGCACCTTGGAAAGTATGGGACACCTGTAAAGTATCTAACACCTAAAACACCTTTTCCTTGTATGAATTCCATAGAGCCAACTTGGATGTTAACTTAATGAGATTTTTTTAAAACTCCAAAACTCCAAATACATAACTGCATGTAATACATCCATCTGAAGTGCTAATTAATTAGGAAGTTTTTTAATTTCTGAAATCAGTATGATAAACAACAATGGACACATTGTTAAAGGCAAAAAAAATCTGAGAAAAAAAATAAGGATTATGAGAATGTAGGTGCCCAAGACTAAAATAAAATTTAAAAGTACTTTAGGTCTTTGTTTTTTCACTTTGTGGAAATCACTTTGGATTCTTTTTCTCTTTTTTTTTTTTTTTTACTGGAAAAACCTGCTTTTGCTAGACATTTAAACACATAGTATAATTTAAATGGATGTATAATCTCACAGAAGTTAATAATGTTCTTGGGGCTTTTATTTTTTTTTTTTCCCACTAGGGTGGCAAAGTCTTAGAGGGTTTGTATTCCCTATTTTTTCATTTCTTTGGTCATGCCTGCTTCTGTTTTCAATAGAAACAATGTGTGAGATTTGGCTATGGTGTATAATCAATTATATTTCAGTGTCTAAACACGAGAAGATTTTCTAAACTTCCCCTACAGTAAGCAAAAATCAAGTTACTATGTTCAATAGAGTCTGGAGAAGTATTCACCTGAGTAGATGTAACACTTCAATTCTCTTCAGAATTTGTTTTTGGTTTGGGAATGGATACAATTGTCTAGTAGTAAGGTTTCCCATAACTTCTGAGAACCCTGGAACAGTCTACCTGGCCTTTGGGTCCTAATTCATAGAGGAATAGGATCATAGAATCATTAAAGTTGCTCCAAGATCATCAGGTCCAACCTTTAACCAAACAACACCTTGTAAACCAAACTGTAGCACTGAGTGTGCACAATCCATGAGCATTTATCCCTCCTTTCAAAATTCCTATTTGGAAGTTTAAATATGTAACCAAAATGTAAGCAGGGTTTGAAAAATATAATAAATCTGCCAGCTTGGACAAACATAACATTAGAGCTGTTCTACAATATAGAGAAAACAAAGCTCCTACAAAACCTGGAGGAAAGAGCTAGGCTTAGTAAGAGTTTTTCATATTTTTCAGAGTTGGTAAAAGATTTCACTAAGAGCTAAGACTTTGTTTGAAAGGGGATTTCTGCATAGGAGATTTTTAAATTTTTTTTATTTTTTTTTTAGTTCCTGATCTATTAGAAAGGCTTATTTAATACCAAAACAACAAAGTAGTCAATCACAAGGCAGATATTAGTAGAAAACCACATGTTATTAAAATAACTGGTGGTACATCACAAATTTCCTGATGTTACTATTGGTGCACTTGGCAACTGTAGGTGGCTTTTTGTCTCTCTTTTATTTTTCCACTGCATTTAAAGCAGGTTTCCAGTTTGTAAAAAATTTACATTTTGGCTAATAAAACCCAAAAAACAAACAAACAAAAAACAACAACTAAACAAACAAACAGCAAAAAAAAACAAACAAAAAAAACCCCAAAACAAAACCAAAAGAAAACCAAATAAAATTTTAGGGAAAATAACCACAAACTATGTGTCTTTTTCATCACTAATTCTAGTGTAAATATAATAAAATACAAGCAGCTCTTTCTTTTCAGACAATGCTTTTTAAAGAGAATTCTGTGTTCTTTATTACTCCCTAAGTTTACGCTTCATGCTGTTCCCTTATCTTCTACACTGAATTCTCTCAAATTATTTTGCTTGCATTTTTGCTTCTGTCTGTGAATATTTCTAGCCTCCTTTGCTTAGCTGCAGCTAATTAATTTTCCTGCTTCCATTGCTCTTGTTCTGTCTGTAGGTTTGTCCTCAGACACATCCTGTGAGCACTGGAATCATCTCCATCCTCGTAGCGTTGTCATAGATACTCACAGATCCATTTATTGTTGGAGGAATGCAGAAGAACAGTTGCCCACTGTTCTGCTCTTTCCTGTTTATCTTTTAATTCAGGATTCAATGGCTCAGTCCCCTCCTGCCCATCACCTCTGCTCATGAGGGGAACATCTGTGCACTGCCAGATGTGGCCCAAAGAAGACAGGGCTCCTTCTATCCCTACTTAGAGACAAGCCAGAGGAGTGGATCTGCCTCTCTGCAAGGGCAGAGGGACAGTTACTCCCGTTATAACTGGTCCCAAAACCTGAAGATACTGAGTTTTAAGTTTTGAAATGTATGTATTTTTCATTATCTACAGAGGGAGGGCAGAAATTGGAGACCTGGAGCTCTGCCAGTCTTTGTTGTCTCTGTTGAAACCATGCTGTCCTGCAGAAGGGACTTCAAAGTTCCTTTCTGTTTTGTTTTGTTTTGTTTTGGGTTTTTTGGGGTTTTTTTTGTTTGGTTTTTTTTTTTTTTTTTTCAAAAGCAGTAAGAGGTTAATGGTTAAAACATTCCTCTTCTATTTTAGCTGAAATTACCCCAGGTCCTAATCTCAGCTGCAAAAGCAGAATCTGTTTTACTGATGCCTGTTACAAGTTTGTTTTGTCCATTTAGCTTGTATATTGCTTAGAGTGACAGTGAACACATTTTGGAATTGCCGTTGTTGTATAAATATATTGTAGTAGTAGTTATTACTATTATAAAAATTTTTGTTATTATTACTACTATTTTGTTTCTCTATAGGATCCAGTACAATCTTGCCATGACATAAGCTAAAGCCTTAGAAATTTAGGTCAACATTGGCAAAGATCCTTTACACCCCTCCACAAATTAATCTTGCATTTTATTTATGGACAAACTTCCAACAACCCCTCAATTACTGCAACCGGTAACACATCACGGCTGAATCAGAGGAGCAAAAATTTCCTTTAGTACTCTGTAGAAAGGAAAAAGAAATGCAAAAATTCTGTATGATAGGTAAGTGCAGGTTCATTGGACATAAAATTTAACATTGACTTTCATTATAGGGCAAGTTTTTCCTCTTTATAGCTGAAAGTAATTTAATCTTACTTGAAGAGTGCCTTCATAGTGAGAGAAGGATTTCTCACTAAAAAGATTTCTGCTTAATGGCAGAAAGTGATTTCCTCTCAGATAAATTTCTAGCTTCCTTTGATCCAGCAAGTCTTAGGACAGTTTTATATTTTAAAAAAAAAGCATTAACTTTTATACATTTCACTGTAGCATGTTCTGGTTTTAAGCTTTGTCTCATGCAAAGTCTGCAGCTTAAATGTTCAGGAAGAAAATTCCTTCTCAAGTTGCCAGAAACTCCATAACTGCCCTAAGAAAACAAGATTTTAATTTTAATTTGTTTTCAAGCTCCTGAAGGACTGCCTTTCATGTGCATTTGAAATAACTAACTTCTGTTTCTCTGTAAGCTGGGATTGACTGGAGTCTTTAGATAAAATTGTTTTGCCCAACTTCTGAGGTATCCTGTATCAATGGACTACCATCCTCCAGGAAGAGTTGCTGTAGAAAAGGTTCTCACTATGGAGACACTCTACGGAGTCTATATATAGTTATAAAAGCTTGCTGCAAATGAATAGTGCTATAGAATTGTGAAATATAAATAATCATCATAATTATTGGGCTGTGTTCTTGCTGCAGCTCTCAGATTAAAAGCTTATCTCAGTTTGGTTATTTCTCCATCCTGCATTTTACTCTGTTATTTCTTAACTGCTCTAGTGTAGTTATCTGAGTCTGACTGTTCAGGATTGTAACACTTTCTCATCAAATATATGTAAAAGGAAAAGATTAAAATGTTTTGATTAAATCTATTATATATTTTTTTAATAGTCATTTGCCTTGTGTGAACTGTTCCTTAGCCATTTTCAAAACCCTTTTTATACAGAGTACAAGATTTCCCCTTCACCCTCTTTTAGAGACAGGGAAACTGAGGTAGACTAGAGGGAGTAGCTGCAGTTTTCTAGTACAGATTTGGAAAAAAGGGTCCAATGTTCAGAGTTTTAGAACTTGCAGCAGTTGTTAAACTGTATGTAAGCTTTTGAGTATTATGGACAACTTGAACATTAGTTCTTCCAAACCTGCTTATCTGCCCGAGCATGGATGAGAGCAGCCATGAGCAGTTTAATTCTCCTGAGCTGGAATCCATGGCATTGATGCTGGATTGAGCCCCAGCACCTGAACATACACTCATCACACCAATCTGCACCCTTGTGCTCAGAGGCAAGAAGGTGCCCACACCAGAGTTCAGTACTCAGAATGCATAATTTCACTGCACCTTATGGACCATACATTCTAATATATTAGAGAAGGCAATGTGAATTGTTATGGTTCCTTGAATCCATCTGGGAACATGACCAGTGACCCATGGGTATGCAAAAATATAAAGTCTACCTTTCAATTCCACTCTGTTTTATTGGCAAAAGTACTCAATCTTCTTCATTGTAAATTCCATCTCTACAGAAGAAAAAAAAAGGCTTAGGCTCAACCTGTTAGTGTTGCTTCATGCCAACTAAATTTACCTCCCTCAATTTATTACATTTTTTTTTCTTGCACTGCTCTGCCCAAAACCATTCTCCCTTTTGCCATTGATTGCTATAGCAACCATAAAAAACAGGAAGAATATTTCCATATTTGCATTCATGAAGAGTAGTAACTGGGCTGTCATTTGAGCCAGGTTCTCCCCAAAACAGATGTGTACTGGGGTCCAAGAGCACAGGATGAACAGCAGAAAACCCCTGTGAATTGACTGGGATTTGAACTGGAGCTTTGGAATCATAGACACCTAGGAATTAGAAAACTCCTGTTGGAGTATTCATGTACTGATTTAACCAAGACTCAGCAAGCTTTTTAGCTGAGACTGAATGCAAAGCCCAGGAGAAGGTAGAAGAGGAGGCAGAGGCAGCCCTGGAAAGTATCCAGGGGCTGGATGCAGCAGACCAGTGGTTACTGACCACATTCCCAAAGGTACAATATTTGGAAGATGCAGATAGAAAATTAGAACTGAAAAACTTTTGGTACCTCAGTGACTTGCTTGTTATGCTTTAATTCTTAACTATATTCTCACATCTGGTGACTTGCTCATTTCTTTCATATTTTCTCCTCTGTTAGATTTTAGACTTCAGATAATTGGTGCAAAATAACAACCTTGCTTTCTTGCTTTTCAAACATACTACATAAATTTTACATCCATGTCTGCATGCAAGAAAAAAGAAAATATTTTCCAAGAAATTTTCACCCTAAAGAAGGGGAAAATCAAGGAAGTATTGGTGATACTATGTAAAAACTTTACAAAAAATTAAAACTACTTTTTCTGTCTACTTTTAAACATTCATTTAGAAGGTGCTGCCATAGTGACACAGTGTTAGGAGACACTCTTCTATCTCTCAGGGAAGGTTCAGAAAGGAAAAGATGACCTTGCAGCCTAAAATGCCTGACTTGCAGTAATAAAAAATAAATAGTACAAAATATAAGGATGTGTCATTAGGAGCTAATAAGGACTTCTGGTAGTGGCTGGGAATTCAGCATACAGATAAGGTGACAAGGATCTGGATGTACCTGTAAATCACAGGATAACTGTGAGTCAGCAGGGTAACTTATCCATGGAAAAGGCAGATGGGATCCAAAGTTGGCTCAGACAAAACAATGCCAGTGGAGATCAAACATCATACTTATCAATCAACTCTGGTAAAACCTTCACAGAAATAGTAGGTACATTTTAGAAAATATTATTTAGAAATAGAATCAATAAATATAAGCCTCATGGAAAACTAAAGAAATTAGAAAAAATAGCAACAAAAACAATTTACTTTTAAACAAGTAAGCTCAAAGGCATTTAAAAATATTTAAATAGTGTATATTGTTTAACATTTAAACAAAGAACTCAATAATATTAAAAAAAAATAAGGACAGAAGAGATTCTCATCCCAACAATGTAGACATTGAAAGTGGACAGGAATCACTAACAAGAAATAAAAACTACAATATGATAAATGCTGGCATAGGATTATGCCATAGACCATAACATTGGCTCAGAATAAAAATAATGGGAATTTCTGGCTATTTGAGTGCTGAGGTTCTGAAACAAATTTAAAACAGGAAGGAAGGAGTAAAAAAATGCTTTGTGATGTATTAATCCTCTGTCAAATGTAATAAGATATTTGTGATGTATTAATCCTCTGTCAAATGTAATAAGATATTTGACCCTAAGCAGCCATACACTTTCAAGAGGAGTTATATCCATGTCGGGAAGGATGGGTCCATTGCTTGCTTATGAAAGAAAGAGCTGAGGTTCCCTGCATCTCTCACACTGGGAGCTGGGACAATTACTTTGTCAGATTGGCCGAATCAAATATATCATGAGTGGTGAGAAAACTTGGCACAAGAAGCTGAGATTCTGAGATTTCTAAACCTTTCTGAGTCCCTGAGATTTCTTCTCCCACTCCTTCAGTCCACCTGGGTAAGTACTGCTGTTTCCCATTTATTCACAGGTGGTGTTAACTTGTCATTTTCTGTCTGGAGATAATAGGGTTTAAAAATGAAAATCAAACAGGCAAACAAAGCAGGATTTTCTGAAACAAATTGCTGCTTTTGACATAGTATAAGCCAGTGATAATGGACTTTTAAACACAATAACAAGCCATGAGCTTCATTATCTGGAGAGAGAGGAAGAACATGCTGATGTTTCAAGGTTTCTATGTCTCCGAAGAGAACTTTTAAGAGACTTCAGCAAAAATCAAATCTCTCCTTGGGAAATGAAAAATTAGACAGATGAGCTACTTTGCACTTTATGGTCTTTTCCTTGATGGTTGCTGAGCCAAGGTAGAATTTTGAGTTGCTGGGGAGGGAAGTTCTATCCCAACCACTCTTTGGCTCTTCACTTGACAGTATTGAACAGTCCCTTTTCTGAAAAGGACCTTCAAGAGGGTCTGTTCAGGCTGGTCCCAGCCATGTGTAACAGAATCCATGACTCCTCCTCACTCATGCTGCCCAGGACAGCATGGTGAGGTTACCAGTAAATGGTCACCTGCAGCCATTTACTGTCCCATCTAAAGCTCTTCAGTTCTGTGTCTCAGCAGTTGCAGAAATCACAGGTATTTCAGTGATGTTGACTAAAAATAGCATGAGGACTGAAATTAATAGCTATATAGAGATAATTACAGATATAGATACATTTCTAGATATAAGTATATCAGCATAAAGTTATTTTGGTATATCAGTACATAGGTACAGGTGATACATCACACTAAAGTTGGAAGTTTCAGAGTCCCATCATGATGAGACCTAACAGGCAAAAGGATGCCCTTAGAGTGGTGTGGTTATGCCATAAAAAAGACAAAACCACAAAGAAAAGCAATTTATCCAGGTGCCAGACCTAGTAAGGGGCTGACAAAGAATAACACCTCTATTTCTACAACTCCTTTCTCCTATTTTTCATTCTGGGTATCTGGTCCTCTTCCTTTTCTTTCTTTTTTTCCCCACTTTTTTTTTAGACTCCTAATCAGAGCAAAAAACAAACAATTAAATCTATATTTCAGATTTACAGATGGAAAAATGGTCTTCTGAATAAACATAATTTAACTGCAACTTTTTTCCCTAGCTCTTAGGGCTCATGCTGAGGACTCACTACTTTTTGTGTCATAGTGTATATTAAATGCAGGAAATCAGTGTGAGATGTATTATTGGTTTAGGAGAATCCATGTACAATTACTTTTTAAAAATTACAACATACTTCAAACTGTAATAACTTTGCCTCTTTATAGAAATAGGGGTTATAATCTTGCCATTAAAATTCCATAACCAGCTGCTTCCAGCTATTCACATGTGTGAAATACTGCACAGCTTCCAATTTATTTTTTGGGGTTTTTTTTTTATGAATTTGCCACTTTCAGGCTCCTACAGAGAATAATTTCCTTGGAAAGTGTCTTCATCTAAATAATGTTTAAGTATGCCACAAAGAATATCAACAAAGACAAATTGTACCACATCTTAACATAATCAAATGCTTATTTATTAATCTGTTGAAAACCTGATCAAGATGGAATGAGCTGAAGTTCTCTCAAAGCAAACTAGAAGAGAAAAATTAGGGGAAGCTCTTGTCTGACATGAGTTTTAAAACATAAAAGCAAGGCTGATCTGCATTGTTGCAGCCACACACGATAATCTGAAAATAGAATTGGGCAAAAAGCTGTTGTGAGCACAGGATGATTGGTAACACTTATGGTTGTGTAAAGGATCACCAATAAGAAGATTACTTCACACTATTTTTGATATATTTAGAGAACTGACCTAACACCTGGTGTCTAGGGTGGCTGTAGCTCCAGCCTTTGTGGTGTGTAACACCCTGATCCTACCCAGGTGTTTCCCAGAAAGAGTTACATCACTTTATATATAACTCTCTATTACATTATCCCCAGACAGGATTTGGGTGCTGTACACCATAAAGAGATTGACCTGAAGAGTTTGAAATTTAAATACATTGAAATTCTCAGTACTCTCTACAGAAAGGTTGGCAAAATTCCTACCTATTTTGATAGACTTGAGGGCATTGCTGTTACAGCTATTTCTGAGCTAAGAACATCACAGGAAAATAAATTCATAGGCAAATGAATTATCAGACATATGGACAACGTTAATTCGAAACAAACTGTGGGCTTTACATAAAGTGCACACAAAATGCCAACAGGATTCCAGTTTCACCTTGGAATGACACTTTCAGAGCTGGAGCAGCCAACCTAACTGCTGTGTTAATCACACTGATTTTCTCCTGCACTTTATTTCAAACAGTGATATGTGAATGACTGATGCCCATAAAACAATAGAAGGAAACCCATGAAGTGACTGCAGGAATATATTTAAGATAAAAATAAAGTATATTCTGCACCCACTAAGCACATGAATTGAATCAAAATGACAGGAAAATTAAGAACAGGAAAATATAATCTTTAAGCAATTGTAAATGGCTTTTTATTGGTTGTTATTTTCGTTTACTGAATGCTGCAGTGGTAACAACCTCATGAAATTATTTATGGCCTTCAGAAAATATACAAGTTCACTTTATCAATTTTTCAGTCATCAAGATTAGGCACATACCTTTAACTGGACAGGGTTCACTAAAAAATGACCACTATGCAATGTCAAATATCACTACACCAACTTTACTCCACTCTTCAACATCTGGAAGGAACTCTGTAGATTGAATAGGGCTCAGAGTTTCTGTTTGTACTCAGCACTGCAAATTGTCCTCTCTCTGGAAGGAAACAGCTCTCTACAACATCTGTTTGTAGGAATTATTAAAAAAAATAATATTTTAGATTCCTGAGGAAAATACAATTCTGTATCTTACTTTAACGACTACATGCTGTGGAGGGGAAGTCATATTATAAACCATTAAAAATTTGAAGTGTAATTTGTGATGTTATCTACCTTAAATTTCTAGGTTTTTTTTTCTTCTCCACCTTATCTAAATCCACTCTGCCACCAATGCACTCATGTAACATTCATCTGGATTATGAGCTATAAATTCAATATTTACCCTGTATTGCTAAAAAAAGTAATTTTTTTCCAAATTAGACCTACTGCAAAGACTATCCTGTGCTGGGCTAGTAAGAATCTCTGTATGCTACACATCCATCAGTGTAATTTCTAAAATGGACAATCAATTAATCCTGCCTTCATTTATTAAAAAACAAACAAATAAATATTTTTTTTTAAATTCAAAGCACAGAAACAATGCATAACAATGCTGTGAACTCTTGTTTTGATACCATCACTAACAATTCTTTCCCAGATTAAGTAAATTGGTTTCTAGAATTTCTTCTAGCATTAATATTTTCTCATGTGAAATATTTGAAAGATAGGATAATGTTTGGGTAAATGTACAGTATTAAAGCTTGAAATATATAAAAATCTTTCCTATTTCTAGCAAAGGATGGTTGCTTAACCTGCATAAAGTCTCTTGATTCCTCTGTCCAGTTGCAGCTGTCTGATTACCATTCATTTTAGTTACAGCTATACAGTCATATAATCTTTAGATTTTCTGCATAATTTAATTTAATTTCTTATAAGTTTTACAATAATTTTTCTATGTGTGGATGTCTGAATGAGAACCTGGAGGACAGGGACTGTCTCATATTCTCTATTTGCACTAATCCTACTGTAATGGGCTTTCTAGTGGAAAGAGACTTCTAGAGATGCATTTGTAGGAATGATAAATACCAATAATTTAAAGAACTTAATGAAACTATCCATTTCAATGAGACATTGCCACGTTAGAGAGAAAAGTTAAGATAGGGAAACATTTACAAATCAGGACATTAAATGCAGTGTTGAACTTTCCACAATGTAATACTGTGTAACAAGACTTTGATGGAGAGCTGGTGTGGCAAAGCACTCATTTACAGCAGTGACCAGTTTAGCGGGGGGAGCAGAATATTCACTAATTTCAGTCTTTTAATAAATTTTGGTCACAGTTTTCATATTTTAGTTCTGAAGGTAAGATCACATTATTCCTATTAAGACCACAATGTTGTTGATATTATTTATTATTATTATTATTTTTTTTTCAGAAGTTTTGAGGATCAAAAAATGAGTTGTATTGAGTAACAGATGCAGATACAAGAAGACTGATAAATCTGTAATGCTGCATTGAATTGCCATCAATGAAGAAGCGCAAATTACACCAAACCTTCAGATAAACTGAATTTTAGTCAGTTTACACAGTCTTATTTAAGGGCCATCTTGAAAGCTGATGCTCTTCAAATCTGAGGTTTGGCTTACTGGTCTGGGCTTAACTATGAACAATATTATCCAAGCTCAAACACTAAGCTATGACAGTGACATTGCTCCCTACTGGGGCACTCAGTGCCTTTCTAGGAAGGTTCCTGCCCTTGGCAAGAGGTCAGAACTGGGTGATCTTTGAGTTTCCTCCAAACCCAAACCACTCCATGATTTTGAAGTGGAAGACATGCACATACCAGTCCTGGCTCAGTCAGTGACTATTTTATAGCATTAAAATGTTACTCTGGGGTCTTTTTCCAACATAACAAAAGTTCCTCTGTTCAGTCTGGCTTTTTAAAATATTTCTGTTCTAGATGCTGTAAAAGCTTGTCATAGCCTGTAATTCTGTCCAAAGTCTGTGACTGAACCAAATTAGTACATGTTTGTCCTCTGAAAACAAAGGCTATGTTTTCTTTTGGTTTTGCTTGTACATTTGGTTTAGGAGCAAAATCTTCAAGAAACTCTCTGGTAGATAAAGATTAAAACCTTTCAGCAAAGTTTCAAATAT
>JAWWMS010000120.1:147855771-147874121 GCA_035048045.1 Chlorospingus semifuscus
CATTATAATAGACATACTTTGAATAGATTAAATATATATATATATATATATAAGAGGAACATAAGTGAATAAGCTGTACATCCTCGGGGTAAGATATAATAAAAAAAACCCTCAAGTGTCAGGGAATGAAAACTGGAAATAGAGGATTTGTTGGCCTATTCAGCACAGGTTTTTTTACAATAGTATGATTTCAGACTCTTTAACTTTTTAAATGAAGTGGTTTTCGATCAAATGTAGCACTCAGGAAATGTGAGATTAATGCCTTTGACAGAAGCAGAAAACAGAGTAAACAGGCATTACACAGGTTTCATGAGAAAGCTCAGCTACTGCCTTTGAATGTGATCTTTTGACTTTTATTATCGACTCTAACTCCTCAAACTGCCAGCTATGTCATTTCTATTTTTTTTTGAGCCATTTTACAAGGAGTATGAATGAGGCCACCACAGTCATGGGAGGTGAAAGGTTAGGCTGAGTTCAAATAAGTGTGTTCACTTTTGTCTGGTTTACCAAACACACAGTCCATAGAACCCTGCATTAAATTTGAAACAATATCCTGAAAAACACAAAAGAAAAACCAAAATTATATGGTTAAAAAAATATTTAGAGAGCAAACTCTAAATTACCTACACTCCATGACCTATACTTCATGGAGTTTCATTTCAAACACCAAATCACCATTAGAAATATCTTTTTAGGGTGGAAGTGCATTCATTACTGTTATCTGCAATCTGAGACAATATTAACTGATGGTCTTCAGTTTGAAAAATCTGTAGCAATGTTAACAGGTAAAAGATAAAATATGGCTACAGGAAGGATAGAACTTTGTAGGATTCATAGAATCATAAAGGCTGGAAAAGACCTCTAAGATCACAAAGCTCAAACATCAACCCAGCACCAATACCATGCTCAGCACTAAACCACATTCTCAAAGACATAACAGATCTTGAAAGATCACTTGCTTTGTTTGTCCACTTTCCATTTGGAATGGAAAAGGAGCCAAAACTCCCTGCAGCACTACACTTCAATGATGATGGCTCAGCAGGCACCATGAATTAGCCTGAGACAGAAGCCCAGTAATACTGTGTCTTCTGGGAATTAGAATTAGAGCCAGTCAGAAATCTTCCAGAAAAAAACCCAACATTTTTCTTAAAATGACGTCTTATAGAAACAAACAAAAAACCAAGAAAAATCACAGAAATTTAGCCACGCCTTCTAACAAACATTTCTTAAGACTATGTCAATGGTCTGGAAGAAATCTGGAAGTGAAGATATTTTCTAAATAGTCTGATGTTACAAGCAATTTCCTAGGTGATGGGTGACCCATGCTAAACCTTCTATTGTCCTGATTTGAAGCTGAAAACAACTGTCACTTGCATGAGGCAGAAATGTTGTTTTTCAGCTGGCTTTTGCACTATTTCCTTGATAAGATGAGAAATACTGTTTGCTAAAGAGCATGACAAGATTGAATCGCTTTTTGGGAGAAGAAACGATAACTTATGACTCTCAGTGCATTTATCTGTGACTCTTGGTTTATCTTCTCACACAGTAAAAATAGTTTATTCAGTGAAAGAGATGTCAGATCAAGTGCCAGGAGAAAAACCCACATTAGTTTTGTGGGTCTCACCTCACAAGACCAGCTTTGGATCTGAGACTGTGAATAAAAGTTTTAGCTTCTGCTTTATATGAATTTGTCTGCTAGTTTCTATTGAAAAAGGGATGTTTTTCCTTCACTTTTTATGAACATCTTATTGTATCATTTTTATCTAATATTAAAGAGCTATCATTTTGTATTTTGGAAGCAGCTACAAATCAACAGCAAAATTTAGGATTCCTTTTCCCCTTTTATTTGCAAGTAACAGTCCCTTTTGAAAGCATTCCTTCCTGCAACTGCATCACAAGATATATTTACTGTACAACTCATTCACCTAAAGATGGGTAAATGACTTCAAGATGCCCAGAGCAAAGACGATAAACAGTTGCAAGTGCTTATCTGTACAATTAGCAACACTTAGTTCTAATTAATAAATTACTAGCTAAAATCTTTGTTCCTTTAAGAAATTTTAGACCAATAAGCTGTCTTTTTAAGAACTGTGTCTGCTACATCAGCTATAGAAATGTAAATTTGAGACTGCAGCTGCATATAAAGTAGTGAATAATTTATTTTGCTTCTTTCTCTTTTCCCTCTCTTATATAACTGTTTTTCATTGGAGACTGGCAGATTTTTAAAGCTATGGTATTTTTTTGAAGTTATAGATTTTGTAATACAATCTCATGTTTATGCTGAACAATTAAATGACACTTATTTGTATAATATTCAACTCAGAAGTCATGTGATATATTCCAGAAAAGCATTCAATCTTGATTTTTACTGCAGGAGCATCTACCATTTCCCTTAGTAATTTATCCAGTAGTTATTTACCCCCACTGTAGAACAAGTATGATGTGAATATTTGCACAGGAGGAGCATGTAAGATTGAGAGCTGATAAACCCAAAAGGAATTCCAATGAGGGATTTTTTAGAGTTTGAACCCCCGAACCTTCCTCATAGATGCAAACAGGCTCCACAGTTAGTAACTTACAATTCTTATCATGACCTTAATCTGTGTTCTTTTCACATGTCTTTTTACTTTCTCTTTGTGTGTTACTCTGAGCACCAATATAGGCTTTATTTATTTTTTTTCAAAAATGGACTGAACATATTATTAAGAAGAGTTTCTTTTGCTTACAGTGTTACTTTCAATGTTGGCATCTGTCAAACTGTTTGTTGTTTCAAGGGTAGAGTTTTTTGTGAATGCATAATTTACACTGTATAATTTGCAAATAAAATCAGAAATACTATCTTTAAATGTGCCAGTTATGTAAGTAATGTCAGATTTCAGATCATCTTCATATGCTGCCTTGTTGAACAAATAATTCACATTGAGATAAAGTGTTTATTTTTACTCCTTTTCTAAATAGCCCAAATACTTTGCTAAAGTAATCTTCCTACAGTCTGATTATAAAGAAGATTTGGTTTAAGTATTTTGTCTAACATCTCCAATCACATATAAACAAAGTTCAATTGATGGGTTTTTTCTGAGCAAACAGATTTTAGTGAGGGTATATACATTTTTTAAAAGTGAGGAGAGTTTTTTGATCCGTATTAATGCACTGACTGCTCCCAAACACCACACCTGTGCTCACACTGAGTTACTCCTCACATGCAGTGAATAGATGAGCCTGGGAAAAAGCTGATCCTTCTTTTTCATTCTCTGGGGCCCTATTCCCCCCAGCTTAATAACTGCATTATTTTTTTGCTGTTGCACAGAAGGTCCAAACTTCTACCAGGACTTCAAACTGCAGGAAACTGTGGAAGAGCAGAGTAAGAACAGCAGCCCCAGCCTGTGGTTTTAGTAACCACACCTCACCACAGTGATGTCTTAAGATTTTAGCTTTTATATTTTTGAGATCCTGTACTGTATTAGCGTATACCTCTGAAGTCCAAATACAGTGTTAACTGTCTTCACATCTTGGTCAGACAAAACAATCCCTCTAGGCCTGAGATCCAAGGACACCCTCTGCCTCAGGCCCCAAAAAGCATAAAAAAAGGTGAAATCAGTGGAGAGGGGGAGAAGCAAACTGGGGGTACATGACTTCATTACCTGAAGCTGTAATTAGAGGATTAACCCTCGACATGCTAATAGAACAAACATATCTGTCTGAAAAACTCATGATCATCATCCATTTTGGGTGTAGCCCTTTGGGGAGGCTTTGTCTGCCCTTAATGTACCTGAAGGCCCTTCATTAAATATATTCACTTTTATCCTTTTGTCTGGCCTCTGTTTCTAGCTAAGCCCAAAAAAGGCATCAACAGAGCTGTATGCAGGGCAGCCACTGAAGATGTGAAGGGTGACCATGTTAACTACAGCTACAGGTGTCACTCTATTGTTTATTAATCAGTAATGGCACAAAAAAAAAAAAAAGCCAGTGAATTAAATATTTAGCTTTACTAGCTCTGGAAATCTTTCCAGTTGATGTGGCACATGTTTAATAAGTGTTTTCAAGAGGCTGATGACAATGACTGCCTACCAGAACTCCAGATGAACCAAGGACCCTTAGACAGCCAACACTGCACTTTTCTCCCTCCAGGTTCTGTCTCATACCTTTTAAGCAGGTACACACACTTGGATATATATGCAGACAAAGGTGCTTATTTCTGACCTGCAAAGTGTCTGTTTGGACATAAAGGTGTCTGAGGTAGCACACATACAAAATTAAAAAAAAGAAAATAAAGACACATCATATCATCTCAGTTGCAACCCTGCAATGGCTGCAGCTGTGGGGTTTGTGCAGGGCAATTAATCAGTGAATTGCTCTTCCCACAGAATGTGTAAATGTGTGTACCTGTCCCTCTGCAATTTTCCATTTCTTGTTTTTTGTTGTTGTCTCCATTTCCTTCTGCTCCTGAAAGTTAAATCCCTTTTGCCTCCTAATACATATGATTATTTTGCACTGAAGTTTGCAAAAAATTTGAGCTGAATGCTCTTTTGAACACTTGTGAGATAGTTTTTCCTTCCACATATATACGCCACTCCGAGTTTTCTGGTACAGTTTAAACAGTAGATGATTGTTAACCAATAAAATTTAAAATATTTTAAAAAATATTAATAAATCTAAGACTATAAGATTGAAAATAGTCTAGTCAATGAGGAGCATGCAATCGCACCACTGCCAACTGCCATCCCAATTTTCTCCACATCCTGAAGTGGTATTTTCTTTAAAATAGGTTATTTCCCTCTCCACTCACTCTCTTCTTACCCATTCTGTTCCAAAACATCACTGATCCTATGACTAGAAACCTTCTTCTAATTTCCAGGCTAAATTTATTCATAGCCAGTTAATTCCCATTTGTTCTTATGACAACATTGTCCTTTAGCTTCTCCTTCTCCTGTGTTTACCCCCATGCCATATTTATAGACAGCAATCACGTCTCTCCTCAGCCTTTGTTTGGCAAGACTAAACAACCTCTGCTCTTCCAGTCTCTTCTTGTAATGAGACTGCCCCTGTGAATCAGGGCTTGGGAATTAGGGCCTAATGGAAAATGGGAAGCAAGAAATGAGGAAGATCCTACGGAAAAGAAGTTGCTCAGAGCCCCTGCCTGAGCTCTTCCAACTTTTTTAAAGCAAATGACTGATTTCGTTCCACAGGTATCTCAAAATGTTTAGGTTTAATCTTTATTTTGTTTGAAAACTATGCAGAGAAGCACATTACTGCACAGTCATTTTCAGCACAGCCAGTCTCCCAAATCCAAATGACTGGTTTGGTGCTCCCTGGCAGACACATTTCTATTCAAGTTCAACTAAGTGTCCTCAGATGGACCACAAAAGCCATTAGCACTGTGTAAGTATTATAAGGCTTGGAATATTTTTCACTAGGCAGGAGAAGCCCTGATAAGTTCTTGCTCATGTAGCAGACCATGCTAGGGAGAGAGTTCTACATTTTGACTTGCAGAGAAGCAGGGCAGGAACACAGACCTTTAAGGGTTGGGGGTTTTTTTGTTGCTCTCTATACGCTGATTTTTTTGAATAATGCTTTGAAGAGATCTAAGAATGAGCTGTTGAAGCAGTTCAGGTTGCTATATTCAGTGTGTCATCCTTCTCCAGCAACATACTTCATTTTCATACATTGCACCAAAACCACCTGTATATAAAGGCCAGGTTCACAACAACTTGAAGAGCCTGAATTTAACTAAGTTTATGGGAATCAATGAGATATATCCCAGAGTCCTGAGGGAAATTTCTAATGTATTTTCCAAGCTGCTCTCCACGATATTTGAAAAATCATTGCAGTCAGGTGAAGTCACAGGTGACTGCAAGTATTGTACCCAGCTTTGAAAACCATAGAAAGGAGAACCCTGGGAACTACCACCCTGTCAGACTCCCCTGATCAGGGAAACCATACAAAGGTATTCAGAGAACAGGGAGGTGATTTGGGACAGCCAGCATGGCTTCACCAAGGGAAGGTCCTGCCTGACCAACTCAGGGGCCTTCTATTGATGGAGTGACCATATCAGTGGACAAGAGAAGGACTATAGATGTCATTTACCTGGACTTCTGTAACCCTTTGACACAGCACCCCACAACATCCTTCTTTCTAAATTGGAGAGAGATGGATTTGATGAGTGGACTGTTAGGTGGATAAGAAAGTGGCAGGATGGTCACATCCAGAGGGTGGTGGTCAACGGCTGAGAGCCCCATATGGATGGGATAGTGACAAGTGATGAAGTGATGTCCCTCAGGAGTCCAATTGAGACCACTGCTATTTAGAATCTTCATTAATGATGTGGATGAAGCAATTGAGTGCAGCCTCAGTAAGTTTGCAGGTAACTGAAAGCTGAGTGATGAGGTGGTCACACCTGAAGGATTGGAAACCATCCATGGGGACCTGGACAAGCTCGAGAAGTGGCCTATGGGAACCTCCTGAGGTTTAACAAGCTCAAGTGCAAGGTGCTTCAAACAGACAGACAGGAGGTTTAGATTGTATATTAGGATGAAATAACTTCCTGTGGGGATGGTGAGGCACTGGAACAGAGCCCAGAGAAGTTTTGGATACCTCATCCCAGGAAGTGCTCAAGGCCAGGTTGGATAGAGCTCTGAGAAACTGGGTGTATTGAAAAATGTTCCTGTACATGACAGGGGGCTGAGCCAGGTCATCTTGACGGTTCCTTCCAACACAAGATGTTCTATAATTTTATGATAATAGAGTACAAACAAGAATGGAGTCATACAGCAGAGTATTTGATTTAAGTTATTCAACTGTTGTCTGCACACTGGAGCAGAAAAAAAAGCAGAAAACATCCACTATTTGCCTATATCTACTATTTGCTGATACTTTATGTGTATATTCAATGAATTAGTAGTCTTAAAAATTAAAATAACAGAATTAATCATAATATGTTGAAACAATGAAGTCCCACCTTAATTCCTTCCAGCAGATGAAAGACAACAGCTTGGTGGGTGTTGCTTTTGCTATAAAATATGTGCTAAAATCATTGATGAAGTTAATTTGAAAGGACAAGCCTCTGATCTCCCCTTCTTAATTAATACTTAATTTTACATTAAGTATTTTTTTTCATATCCTGAATTTTATGTTAGTTTTCATATGCTTCTAACAACCCAGTTGGCAGTGTGATTTTTAATTCATGGAAAAAACCTCTAATCGAGAGTGGAGGTAACTTTTAGCCCCGTACGATGAACCTTTGTTTTTGAGACACCCTGTCCATGGCACAGTGATGGCAAGGATGCTGGGATGTTACTCCAGTGACATTTCAAACTTTTTGTCTTCATGCTTAATCACTGTAGCACCAAGGACCTCTCATAGAGATAAAATACAAATGTGTCACATGAGTTAAATTCCTCCTTGAAGAACTCAGATTTTCATCAAAGCTTTAAAGAAACTACCAAGTAAAAATATGATTATAGTAATGCTGGTAGGTACTCTTTATAAAATCATTTGAGAGAAGAAAAACATGCATCTAAATTAGATTCCAAATCACACCTTCACTTAGAAAAACACATTAAGTTAAACCAGCAGTAAATCAATTAAAATATATGTATGCATTAGAAAAGTCCTTGCCTACAGTGCCTCGGACAGAAAGTCATTTCCTTCTAACATTTTGAAAAGTAATTAGTAAATTGTCTAATTCAATCTAAACCTAAATCTTGAATTGAATCAAATTTTGGAGTTTTGAAAGCTACTTGAATTATATTGTTCCTTTTTGTGATGTGTGCAGCTGGAAAAGCTGTGTATAAGTATGGAATGTATTGTACAATTTTCATGGCTAATTATTTTATATTGTTTTAAATTATGTGTCCTGGAAGAGGCTGTCAACTGGTGGGAAAACACTCACTTTGTGGCTGAGTTCCTGCTACAATTTTGCTACAGAATAAATATATTTGAGTTTATTTTCTTTAAAATGGAAGAGAATCTGAGCTGAAAAATTTGGATCTACAGGTGAGCTGGATTCAACTTGATACTAATCTATACTGATGTGACATCTTCTTCAAGATGGAATATAAAAGCTGTGTTCATGAGAACATCGCTTTGTTTTTTTTGCTAAATCAAGTGATGCTGCTTTTCTCTTCAGCAGACAACCTCTGTTTCTAGAGCCGGAGGTCCCGAGTTCTATTATGGATTCCATTTGGCTGGAAATAAAAATAATAAAAGTTAAAAAATAAAAGGTGCAAAATTTTCCTTTTAAAGCCTTGAGATGGTCTTCAATGGGGCAGGAAGAATTCAATTACCTCATTTTGCAAGGCTCCTCCCACCTCCTGTTCCAAATGGCAGTCAAAAGACCCAGATGCCAGGATTAAAATAGTCTCCCTTCATCATTTACTTCGAGTGAGTGTTCTTCTTGCAGCTGTGCTGGCAGCATTAAATATATCCACAGCTATTCGCAAGGTTACAGCCTGATCCAGTGCACACAGAAGCCTTTTCATTAACCTCTGTGGCTTTGGATCGCTCCTGGGGACTGTGCCTCTGCCTTTTTTCTTTTTTTTTTTTCCACAGTGTTTTGCTTTCTGTTCTCAGAGAACAGCTTTGTACTCATTTTATGAAGTGTGAGCATAGGGTATACATTCACACAGAAGTACAAGAGCACCTTTACCTCACACTGTTCTGGGTTATCATGTTGAAAAATCCCTGAGCCCTCCACAAGGAAGCAATTACAAAGTGCTCACTGCATTGCATTACAGTTCAGTCTGTCTCTCTATGACTACAGAGTGTACACTGGATAAACAAATAAGCTATAAGAAAAAAATTTGCACTGGAATGATGCTGAGAAAAATCTTATCTTTAGTTACAACCAACGATTAGAGATGGATATAGGAGGGGAAGTTAATGTATTCATTCATTCAAAGAAGGAAGAGCCAAAGGATGTAAGGTCTCACTCAAATTTTCTGAAGGAAGGTAGAACAGAAAAATAACAGGAGAATTAAAAGGAGTTTTCACTGATGGCTGATGAGGGAAAAAAAAATTTAAAATATGAAGCTGAAATGGCATGAAAATATGCAGGAGTAAATTCAGAGGAAAATATGCAGGAGTAAATTCAGAGAAAATATGACCCAAAACCTTTTGAACCCTGGATTTACCTTTTTGTTTATATAGAACATCCTATCATCCTGAGCGTGTTTTTCACCACACTTACATACATACACTTGAATACTTAATGGCAAACATGGTCTGTGTTCAGGCTTTGCCATGGTTTTTACTGGTATAAATGTAGAGTGTGACACCTTTTGCATGGTTCTGTAGACTGAAGAGGCTCTTTAACAGGTCCTACACACAGAGCTGACATTATTTGAATGTGGATATATAACAGCCAAATTATTGAACTTCTCGGTTTCTTCACCAGCTCTTGTAAACTCCACATGTGGGATCATGCAGGAGACATTTAACTCTGAGTCATAATCTGGTTTATCATTTTGCAGTAGACAGATAAGATTACAAGAGCCTACATAGAGATTTTGCTGGTGTTGCAGCAGTGTAAGTGGCACTCATTGCAGGCTGCCCGAACACCTAATGATAGCTTGTCATGGGATACCATGGACTGACAAGGCTCTACATGCAATTGTCTGCTGGATGTCTGGAATTCAAAAGACTCTTGTAGATGACATATTAGCACATTAGGAGCTTCTTTACACTTAACTCATTTCAGCTTCTTAAATGGCTAAAATGAGGCTGATATAGAAGGATAATTTAATGTTCCTATTTTATCCTGTTATGTTAATTTATGTGGTGGGTTGATCATGGCTGGCTGTCAGGTGCCCACCAAGGAACCCTTTCACTCCTTCCCCTCAGTGGGATGTGGAATAAATAAGATTAAAAACTTGTGGATTTAATAAAGAAAAGTTAAGGCCATGCATGAAAACAAAGGAAAATAAAAATAATTATCTCTACTTCCCCTCCATAGGCAACGTTCATCTGCCTCCTGGGAAATAAGGCATTAGTATACACAGGGTAAATTTAGAATACAAACACCTTAGCAATGAATGCTGCCCTTCTACTCCTTTCTCTTGGCTTTTATTACTGAACAAAATAACACATGGCATGGGATATTCCAGTCCAGTCAGTCTGGGTTGTCTGTCCTGGCCCTGTCCCCTCTCTACAGATTCCTCACCCTCAGCCTGTTGATTTTCAGATGGAGGTCAGGGTCAGAGAGACAGTGCTGGTGCTGTGCCAGCTCTGCTCAGCAGGAGCCAAAGCACTGCAGTGCCACCAACACCTCTGCAGCCACCAATGCCCAGCACAGTGCCGGGAGGATTTCCACGGGGAAAGGTAACTCCAGCCCAATCAGAGTCAATACAACTGACCAGTAACTAATTATTACTGCACTTTTTTTGGCTAAAATATAAATAGATGTATCCTTCAAGCCATTGTCAATGCACTTTTCTACATGCAAACATATCCCAGAAAATGTTAAATGTGTGTTCCAATAACTCCTATTGATATAATTTTGCCCTGCTTCCTCAGAAAGGCAAAAATTACTTTCACAGTATTTGCAAGTTCACACCTAAAGAAGCCCCATAAAGGACTTTGAAGCTTTCATTTAGATTTCTGTCATCATTAGATCCCAGCCAGAAATCTTAAGAAGAAAAGTTTTGTTACTGTATTGCTAGAATACCTTAGTCCCAGATGAGACAAAATAGAATTATCAAAAAAAAAAAAAAAAAAAAAAAAATTTGTGGTCAGTAAAGTCAAATAGCCAGATAAAAACACAGAAAGCCATGCTATATTTTTTCATGATTTGTGTGTTATCAAAACAAGGATGAAACTTAAAAAAAACCCAAGCATGGATCAGAGGTGAGAGTGGCTGAGAAGAATATAGGAAAGGAGGATACAGATTGAGGCACCTTCCTGCTCTACCCTGTTGACACTTTTGCCCTGTTGACACTTTTGCCCTTCCCTTGACTTTCCTTACCCTCAGAAGTTCACCTGGTGCCTACCTAACTTCAGGGCTCACCTGCACTCTTGCTGGAAGCTTCCAAGGACCCAATGATTCTTGTAACTTGGATTCACTGACAGTTATGAGCTAGAGAACGATTTTTGCTTCCATTTAAGTTTTCATACTGAGGAAACAGATTAAAATATTCAGAAGGTCTCCAAGGCAGCACCAGCAGCTTAGGGGCTCATCTCATCTCTCATTTCTGTTCTGCACTCTCAGGTGATTCAGGGAAGAGTGGAAAATTCTCACAAAGTCCTAACAGAGTTTGTAGGGACAGTGTGGTACCAAGTATTCCAGCACAGATACAGCTCTCCCCAACTAACTCTGTGATGAAATCAAGTTTTTGTGTTCTTAATTCTCTGTCTCAAATATTCCTTCAAGTAGCATTAAAACATTAATCTTGAGGGTTGATCAGGTACCGAACTAATGGACAAATATGTACATAATAGAGATTTTTTTTCTTTTAATATTTCTCACAGTTCTGATTCTTTGTCAGACAGTTCTGGAATTTATTTTTAATATAAATTCTACATATCCCTTTCTAAGAGATAAAAGCCAATGCAGGGATTTACACTCGTGGAAAAGATCCATGGAGTGTAGAGAAGCACTGTTTTTCTTTTATGACATGAAAAATGTTGTCTAGAAGCATAAAAATCAAGCACAATCACTTATCTCCACGTCTCTACTATACAACACTCCAAGAATACAAAAATGTGTTTAAAAACATAGGGTTGATTAACTCTCTGTGGTTTGTTCTTCTTTAAATTACTCTAATAGAAGCACACAGCACAAAGAGGATTATTTTTTTCACTTTGGGATTGTGGCAGCAATCTGAAATTGGTGTTTTTACAGGTGGGGAAGAGGAAGAAAAGCAGTGGGGAAAAAGATCACCCAAATTCGCTTTTATGGTTTTATTACTTTAAAAAGTGATAAAGGGAACATCTTTTACAGACGGTCAGAAATGAGACACTGACAAATTATTCTTGGGGGATAATTAAAAGCAGATTTCAGTCCTCAAGCATAAATTACTCTATTCCTTCAGTGTTATAGTTTTTCATCTCCAGCATAAATAACTATAAATAAAAGACAAATGGGAAAGAGGAGCTAACCTCAAGATATTGAAATGAGGAATGTTGCACAAAAAAAAACCCAAGTACCAGTCCCAAAAACTGTGCACAGTGATTGTTTTGCATTAGTGTAGAGGAAAGAATGGATGGGGGGAAAAAAACCACATGGAAAAGGACAGAAGGTGATATCTGTAATAATTCTTGCAACTGGCAAAAATCCATATTATTCTGTTTGTGTTTTCATTCCATCATGGGGGAAAATCTAGCTGTGAGCAAAATATTTTCAGCATGCAATAAATTCAACATCTTTCCATCCCTAGGCACACTTGGGAAAGCTGAAAATATGCTGAAATTCAAACCCTGGGGGACAGGGCAGGGAGGACATTGTGATTGTGTGTGAATTCAAGAAATGAAATAACTCAAAAATCTGAATACTTAGCTCTGGCATTTTCAAAGTGTTTACTTGTTTCAATGAAATGCATGTTTTCAGTTCAACATTAACTCCAATATAAATATTAAAAAGGATTAAACCACCCCAAAATTAATTAAAGACTAGTGGTTTTTTTCAAATCCTCAGATAAACAGGACTTTTGTTCCATTTGCCCAGAGAACAAAACCATCTCCTTCTTTCCCCCCACCACCCTTAGTGCCAGCATCTTGAGAGTGCATGCACTGTATGGCTCCTGCTGCGAGCAAACCTCACAGTTTTTGTGCAGGAAGGGAAAATGAGAAGACAAGCTATGTAACCCCTACACACTTCTTTATTTTATTCTAGACAAAAGGATCTCTTTGTTCAGCTACTTAAATCTTGCACTGAATAGAAAAGTCACTGTGGGGAAGTGGAGCTTGCAGAATGCTGTCTGAGACTAATACTCTAAATCCCTCACATTAAGTACACCAGTAGCAACTAAACAAATATCCACACAGATGTCATGCCATTCTACTGAGCAGTTTTATTCCATTTATAAAATGAAAGAGCAATCCCTTGACTGCTTGTCATGGCAGGTGTCTACGTATTTAAATGCTGGTCAGTTTTAAATGGAACACGTGTATTTAACTTTCCCAGCATGTCTAAAGCTTTTAAAGCCCATCACACTGATGCTAAAATAATAAGGTCCAGCAGCCTGGTGATATGATTGCTTTTTTATTGCTCAGTTTGTGCAGAGAACTCATTTTAATTCCAGAGGTTATGGCTTTTAAAGCAGTGCTACACCCTCTTTCCTCCCCCAAACTGAAGCTGGATCAAGAAGGGCCATAAATGAGAGCTGAAAACGTATGCTGGCATGGCAATCCATCCTCTGATCCGTTTTGAGTGTGCTTTCAAACCACTCTTCCCAGCAAAGATCAAGAGTGTGTCTCACTTAGACAGAAGATGTCAGGTGTGGTGAAATTGGCAGATGGACAATTAAGATACTTCAAGGTAAAAACATAAATAAAATGCAGGGAAAAGAGGGAAAGCATGCAACTACTGCTCACTGCTGCTGCCTCCTTTCTTCAGAATTTCAATGTCAGAGAAAGGGTTTTGTCTCCCAATTGCTCATTGTTATCTCTGGCAATTATAATACAGGAATACTAAAGGAGAGGAGGATGAATTGACATAGGGTCAAACTAAGTCTGCAGGAATGCCTTCTAAACACTTTAATGGCATGATTATGTTCTCTAATGGGGATATACTGTCTGTTTCCACCAAGGTTAGTCTTGTGTGACACTTCATTGAATCATAAAGTTGTGAAATATTCTGAGTTGGAAGGGACTCACAAAGATCATCCTGTCCAACTCCTGGCCCTGCATAGAACACCACAAAAACCTCACCATGTGCCTGAGAGCACACTCAGAGAGGTTTTGAATGATTCATCCCAGATCCTCTGAAGGAATCTCAAAAAAAGTCAGAAAAACAAACAAATGAGTAGCCAAGAGGCATGGAGGCAGCAGGGTGAGTGGAATTTCTTACAAAGGACTGTGGCATATCATGTGGATATGTGCTAAGGAGTTAGAGGTGACATATCTATGAAATGAGCTTAATGAAGAGAACAGAGACTTAAACACTTTCAGGACGAATTTTCACACTGAAGTAAATGATAAAGATGATATTGAGAAGAAAAATAATTTCTTTTCTAGTTATAAAATAATTATTAGGTTTTACATTTTGTTTCACATGAAAGGTGACACCTAAAATTCTTCCTGTTTGAACGGATGTTCTTTCAGTAAACTCAGTTGAAATTGCTTGAAACTTACAACAGAAAATTGGGATTTTAGAAGCCAGGATTTTATGTCTACTTTATACTTTTTCATCTTTCTTATAAAATTCGGGACAAATATTTCAGCTTACATGGTAGGGTAACAGTTATGATAATATTGTAAGTAGCAGTTTAATGCTTCATTCTGTAATAGAAATAGACAACAAATTCTGAGCTGGGCCCATCTGTGCCACATTTTACATGGGTGGCACAGCAAGTTTTGCAACAGATATGGCACTGCTGTCAACAACTTTTCAAAGAAAAAGCAGAAATATAAAAGTATGAAGAAGGGTTGAGGAGCTGATGGATAGCAAATAGCATATGAAAATACTTTTAAATGTCTTAAAGAAAATATTCAGTTATTGAAAACTGAGTCCAGGAAGACTTCAAAGGATGTGTATTCCACCAGACACATTGAACAAATCTCAGGATGACCTGGAAAGGGAAACCAAAGTATAGATTTTATTAATTAGTTTGATAAACTCAGGAGTAGTTTGGTTCTTGTGCTAAGAGTAAATCAAGGAAACCCTGCAGCTCTTCTCTTTAGTCTTTCATGCACCCAGAGAAGTAAATCCTTTTATGAAAGCTGGTGTCATGGTGTGACACTGGCCAAACACCAGGGACCCATGACAGCCACTCATTCACCCTCCCTTGCTACAGCTGGCAGAGGAGAGAAAAAATAAAAAATTAATGAAGGGCTCATCCACTGAGATAAGGACTGACAGAAAACACTCCAAGGGCAAAACAGGCCAAACTTAGAAGTACGAAGTGGGCTTATTGCTAACAAAATCAGAGGAGGATAATGAGAAGTAAAAATAAGTGCTTAAAACACCTTTCTTCCCCCAACCCCTCCCTCCTTCCCACCAACAGCGCAGGAAAACAGGGGATGAGATTTGGTCAGGTCATCACCCAAGGTTTTCTTCTGCTTGGCTCAGGGAGAGGAGTGCTTCTCCTGTGAGACCATGGGGTCCCTCCCATGGGAGACGGTTCTCTGTGAACTTCCCCAGCATGGGTCCCTTCTCATGAGCAGTAGTCCTCCCAAAACTGCCACAATGTGAGTCCCTACCACGGGCACACAGCCCTCCCAAAACTGCTGTGACATGGGTCTCTCCTTCTATAGGGTGCAGTCCTCCAAGGACAGGCTGCTCCAGCCTGGAAGCAGGACCCCCTCTCTCCATCCAGTCTCCAACTGGATCACAGCCCCCTCCAGGCATCCACCTGCTCCAGCTTGGGCACCTCCCCCATGGGTTGCAGGTGGATTTCTGCATCCCCCATGGATCCCCATGGGTTGCAGGTGGATCTCTGCATGCCCTGTGGATGCCCACAGGCTGTGGGTGGGTCTCTGTGGATCCCCATGGGCTTCAGGGCCGCAGCTGTTTCACCATGGTCTCACCCCAGCCTTCAGAGGAAGCTCAGCTCTGCTGCCTGGAGCACCTCCTCCCCCTCCTTCTCCACTGACCTTTTAATTTTTTTCTTAAATATGTAATCACAGAGGTGTTACCAACGTCTCCAATTTGGGCAGCAGCAGGTCCATCTTCAGAGCCATCAGGGGTTGGCTCTGCTAGACATAGTGAAGCTTCTCACAGAAGCCATCTCTGTGGCCCCCCCACTATCAAAACCCAGGCCATGTAAAACCAGCACATCTGCTTTGGAAGTATCTTTTGATAGAGGTTTGGGCAGTTTTTCCAGTGTCCAAGGTCTATGATGGCAGAGTCCCACAGGAGAGGAACTGGGACAGCAGTCACTTCCCAGGGTTGTTTCTAGGAGCCTGATCCTTGGGAGTAAGAGATCAGATCCTGCTCATATCCAGCTAACCTGGAAATCTGTGAACCTCCAAGTCAGTGTATTTTAACTCAAGCTGGGCTCCCATATTAGGAATTCTGGAATCAATAGTTAAAGAAATATTTATCCTTTAGTTTATTGCTAGTTAGTGAATCATGGCTTTGAAAAGGCCTTGAAAGATAGATTATATTTTTGCAAAGAATATAGTGAAACTGTAAAAACAATAATATAGACAAAGATAGCATATGACCAAAGCTGCAGAATTATTTGGTTGCCAGGGGAGGTTAAGGAGACTGAGAGTCTTCAGCTGGAAGAAGAGATAACTGACATATAGTAAAATGAAAGAAATAAAGAAAATGCAGTGAGACCGAGTGTTTCTTGTAACAAGCAGAGGGCATAAATGGATATTAAAAAAATAATATAAAATAAGCAGAATAGGGTTCTTTTTGTGGCTTATATTGTGACATCCTTTGTCTCAAGAAATTACAGAGACCAGGGCAAATTTTAGCTCAGGAATATAACCCTGGAAAAATCTTATTTCTATCTTCTGTTCAACATAGACTGCTCACAGACATTTCTATTTTCCTCGATGTGAAATAGCAATGCCTGCTAGAAGTAGTCAGGAGTAGCCTGTGGTGACACATTGCATATTCTGTATTCCAGTAAGTGTTCAATTTATGCACAAGTCAAGGTTAACTACTTCTGAGGAAATCTGTATGGGTAGTGTATATTTCTGTAAAAGGCAAGATGCTTGTACCCTTCAGCTTTGTAATGAAGACTTTTCTTTTTGTTGAGATTAATTTTTTTTTTTGGCAGGGGGAGGAGGCATGTTGTCAAATATTTATCATGCCCAAACTAGCACAATTCCAAAGAAGAAATCTTTACTTTGCAATTCAGAAGATCTGCCTGTGAAAGATTATGAGTTCTGTGATTATAAACATCACAAACTCCAAGGTTCATTTAACTACCCATGGATTTCATCAATGTTGAGACATTTGATCAAATTACTCTGAGTTTCTTTTTTGAGTCTGTGGGGGACCAGTCAATAAATTCAACAGAACTGAGATCTGACAAGTGTATCTCACCCTAAAATAAATACATTTGTCCAAACTATTCACATTAAACTCTGTTCACTCTATTGATTAGGCTACACTGACTATTGTGGAAGCCTAAACAGCCAGCTCAGCTGGAGAGAGAAATATTTTTAAATCAACAAACAGATGAAATGGATCTTATCCCCAAATTGTCTATTCCAATCAGCCATCACAGAGTGATATTTCGAAAAGATTTGTTTAACAGCAGAAATGGATTGTTTATTGCCATGAATATCAAGTACTTTGCATAGCTGAGCCTCAAGACAAGTCTGGGCTTAGAATCACACAAAGGATGTTAATGAATTCTGTCCTGGAATAGACAGTGCCTGCATAAAGCTAATTCTCATTCTTCACTCTATACTTTTTTATATAGGCTGTCTTTTATGGCCTTCTGAAATAGAATATGTGACAGGATTCAGTACTGGAATTCAAAATGAGAAGTGCAAAAAACCCAGACAAAAACCATCAACCCCATCCCCCCAAAAAAACCCCAAAACAACACCACGCAAAACCCCAAGAAACAAACAAAAAACCAAAACAAAACAAAACAAAATAAAACAAAACAAAACAAAAAAAAACACTCAAAAAAGAAAAAAAACCCTTCAGGGTTAAATAGAGAATTCACTTAAGTATTGGAATGAATAGTGTATTTTTTTAATAATCATGATGGAAATGAACAACTGTTTTCTGGGGTTATCAGAAAACTGCAAGTGAGCAGAACCTCTCACTTCAGGTTTCCACTCTCCTTTTGCATCCTTCCTCTCACTGGAGGTGAGCAGGAGTTGGTTTTTTATCAGCCATCAGCAGCACCCAGCAGTGAGATGGCACCACAGCAAAGCAATGTTTCTGATTTGGTTAATCTATTAATTATGGCTGTTGTTTCTAATACATGGATGCATTTGACATTTATCCATTTTTTGTGGTTTTAAGCCCAGCTGGAGATGAAACACCATAAAGCCACTCGCTCAATCACCCTTTCACTTCCTGCTCACCCATGTGGGATAGGAAGGAGAGTTGAAGCAAAACTTGTATGTTGAGATAAGAACAGTTTATTAACTTAAATAAATTAAAATACAATAATAATAATAATAATAATAATAATAATAATAATAATAGTAGTAGTAGTAGTAGTAGTAGTAGTGATAGTAATGGAAAAGCACAAGTGATGCACAATCCAATTGTTCACTAC
>JAWWMS010000120.1:147883138-147895282 GCA_035048045.1 Chlorospingus semifuscus
CTAGTGGTTTAACAAAGTGTCAACATTCAAAACTAATCAGTGATTGTTTTTGTTAGGCTCAGAGGAAGCTCTCAGCAGCTCCTCTCAGAAAAAATCACTTCTGTGGGTGGCTCCAATGCAAAACCAGCACTACAGTCTAATACACACCATCTACTAAAACCCTAAGTCTTTATCTTTCTGTTATTGTCAGTTCCATATATACTTTACAAAGCTACTGGTCAGAGATGAACTCCTCTCTCATTTACTTTCTGACATAAGTGTAAGTCCTCTCCTCTCTTCCAAGATATGTTGATTATAAAGGAAGACCCAAGTGCCAACATTAATAACCCACTTGATTCTAGGAAAGACCAGATTCAAAACTTACAAGTGTGTGAATTAGTGTTTTTCTTCTCCAGACCTAGATTTTCTGGTTGGATAAAATCTGTGATGAAAAAATCCTAGGACTAATATTTAGAAATAAGAATAAGAATAAGAATAAGAATAAGAATAAGAATAAGAATAAGAATAAGAATAAGAATAAGAATAAAAAAAAATCTAATTTTTTTTACTAAATTTGTTCCTTTCAAAGTGAAGTGAGTACTTGAATGTCCAACAAAAACTGATGGAGTAACACTGTCTTACCAAAAAGTACCAATATCTGTGAATCAAACACCAGTCCTTGTGGATTTATAACAATTCATGTTATTTTTAAAGATTTTAGCATATTTCCCTGTCGTGCTGGTTTTGACTAGGCTAGAGTTAATTTTCTTTTCAGTAGCTATTATGGGGCTATGTTTTGTATTTGTGACCAAAACAGTGTTGATAACACAGGGATGTTTTCATTACTGCTGATCAGAGCTCTCCAGAGTTGAGGTGTGGAGTGAGGAGGCTGGGGGGGAACAAGGATTTGGGAGTGGAAATAGCCAGGACAGCTGATCCCAACTGACCTAAGGAATATTCCAGACCATATGGAGTCATGCTCAGCATGTGTAGGTGAGGGGAGGAGAAAGGGGAGACATTTGGGTGATGTTGCTTATCTTCCCATGTCACCATATCGTGTGATGGGGCCCTACTCTCCTGGACATGGCTAAACACCTGCCCAGACATGGGAAGGGGTGAATGAATTCCTTGTTTTGCTTTGCTTGTGTGCTTGAATTTTGCTTCACCAGTTAAACTGTCCCTACCTCAACCCACAAATTTTCTCATTTTTGCCCTTCTGATTTTATTCCCCATCTCAACCAGGAGAGTGAGTGAGCAGCTGTGAGGGGCTTGGTCACTGCCTGGAGTTATGGTTTAACATCTGTTCATCCCCTTTTATCTTACCCTAAAATCTTGTCTGATTTTATTTTCTCTGCACTTCTGTTTTACCTCTAAGCTGCAACCTTTTGGAAACTTGCATTCCAAAATTGTTGATTAGTGCTAAAGTTGTAAGTATTTTCACCATCTTCTAAAATGAATGTGCTGTGGAAATAAGCACCTCTTTGGTATATAGTTTACAGCCTCAAATGACTGTTCTTTTTCCTTTTGATTGCGTCCTGCTAATTTTGAGGCACTATGTTAGTTGATTCCCCCTAACCCTCCCAAAAAAATCCCTGAAATCTCCACTCTGCAAATCTTTTAGAAATTTTTATTTCATAAATCTTACTCTTTAGGAACTTCTTTCCAACATAGTCAAAGATTCACTTTCTATAAAACTACTGCTTTCTTTTCCCTCAAATCTTTCCAAATGATCATTCCAGCTGCAGTACCAGAAGGTACAAACAAGTAAAGGTGAGAAGAAAGTCAGTAAGTATAACTAATATGTGTTTTACATAACAACTGGTGCTTTGTTTTTTCTTACCCCCCTGACACATCCCAAGCCTTAAACTGAGCTCTCAGACTCTGCCTTATTATTTATCATGCCAATTATTAGTCTACTGTTGGTGATATCACAGTAGGACAAAATAGTAGCAATTTTCTGAGCATGGTTGTAGGTTATAACAGGAAAATACATTGTTTTGCAACGGTGCTGAAAGAACTGGATGGTCCTTTCAGAGGCCAATGTTTATTAACAAAAGAATGGTATCTATTATGTTATTATTTGTGACTCATCAAAACCATTTAATCAGCTATTTTAGAGGCTAAAATAATATTTGATCAACCATCTCCTTGAGGACCTAATGCCCTGGCAATCAGCTGTGGTGTCCAGTTTCACCTCCTTAGTCTCCTGAATTACATTTGTAGTTTTAAAAGTGCATTTTCCAGCATTCTGCCACCATATTTTCCCATCTGGCCATCTGCCAGACTTTACAAAATGCCATCTCTCCTACCTTCAGGTAAACAGGTGCTTTTATTTCTATAAAAACTAAGGAGTAAGAATGGATGATACATATCCAGTATTTGTCTCTGCTTGCTGGATACAGAAACCTGGGAGCATCCCCATGCTGTCACATAGAAGTAGACACAGTTGGTTTATAGGTAGTTTACAGCCTTAAAAATCTCATTTCAACTCTTTTTTATTTGCTCTGGTTGCTTACATCCTTTGCATTAAAACTTAGTAGGTGTAGATTATGTATTAGAATAAAATTATTTCTTTGAGGATGGGGAGGTGCTGGCACAGGTTGCCCAGAGGTCTGGATGCCCTCCCCTGGAGGTGTTCAAGGCCAGGTTGGAGCAACCTGGTCTACTGAAAGGTGTCCCTGCCCATGGAAAAGAGTTGGAAAAGATGGTTTGAAGGTCCTTTCCAACCCAAGCCATTCCATAACAGTGAATTTACAGGCATCAGGATTAAAACCTCCTCCAAGCACAATATGACCTTAAAACTGGAAACCAATATGACTACTCTTCCAAGTACAAAATCCTCTGTGAACTTGGAACACACAGGAAGACAACAAAACACATATTAAATTCCAGTTTTCACTTACTAATCAATACAGTTCTATAGAAATAACACAAAACACAGAAATTTATTTTAAAAAATGTATTATCACACAGTTTTTGGTAAAAAAAATGTTGCAGAATTCTGGTGAGAAAGTTAAGAAAAAACTGCATTGAAGCATCTTGAATATTCCTATCTGAATTTTTTTAAACATACAAAATAACTTCCCATAAAAAGGCAAGATGTTATGGATTTCCGACTACAGAAATTTTAAGAAGAAACAAGTTTAGAAATTAATGTTTATTTTACACAGTATGCAGCATGATAACATAAATTTATCTATCTCCTTCTTAGCAAAGGTTGTTGGACTATTTATGTTTAATAACTCAAATAAAGAAAAAAATCATAAATAGAAAAATTGTGTACTCCTGTAAGTATGCAAGCAATGATTATCAAAAATTCAATAAATACGAACTGAAAATATAAAAAAAAAACAAAAAAACCAATTCAGTAATAAAGGGCAGGGTACTCTTTATATGCCACAGAGGCTTATTTTGCTCCAAAGTGATCAGAATATTAAACAGGAAGCTTTTTCCTACAAAGGGCAGGCATAATCACAAAAGTGTCAACACTGTGAGATTCTAAGATAGTCCTGATGGAATAAGTATATCATTGATACAAGGAAATTTTTAATTTTTGACATATTCCTTAAATGTCAGGATGAGAAGGAGATGATAGTTTTATCTTAATAGCCCAGTCTCCATTCTTTTTATTATTCATATGTGGTTTACTAGTCAGCAGACTATTTTTTGAATTTGTAGGAACTCAGACACCGATTAATGACCTGATGGTACACTCCTAATGCACTCTTTCAAGCCAATTAGTTCTCACATTTATTGCAATTCTATATTATTATGTGAAAAGTTGATTTTGTTGGAATTAGGAGGTCCAGGGATTAAGTATGTCAACTGTAAAATATCTACTAGCAATAACAAATTTGATGGCCTTGGTAAATAAAAGTGAAGGTGCAGAAAATAGGTTTTATTACAACTTTGCTCAAGCTGAAAACTTCAAGCCTCATTTTACTGTATTTTTGTCTCTATGGCAAAAATAAAGGAGAATGAACTGCCACATGAACATGATGGAAATGAAAGTTCATACAATGAACATGATGGAAATGAAAGGAAAGTTCATACAATTACCCTTAGGTTTGGATGCATAAACAGTAGAACCTGAGAGTAATATTATTTGCATAGACAAAATGAGACTGGTATTACAATTAATAGACTCTAAATCTGCAAAGACCTCAGCATGGGGTTTAGTTTACAAGCTGGGGAGCCTAATAGACTTAAAGCTCTTTTTCATGGCTATAGTAGCACTAAAAAAGGCCTGAATTTCACAGGAACTGGTCTAAGCTTCGCTGCAGGTAGAAATGCAAATGTCAATTTAACTTTCAGGTCAAAGAACATGATCCAAGGGTAAGCAGCTTCCCAGGAGGGATTGCCACTGAGTTTTAAACAACCGAAATTTCCCAAATTTTGTTGTAGATTGAAATCATCTTTTCAGTTTCAGTCGCTGGATTCTGCTGGCACTTTTGAAAGCAAAGGTATTTCACAAATAGAGCTTCAAAGTATTGCCATTGTACAGAAAAAATCCTCCAATTTACATAAGCCATTTTTTAAATGAAGGTACTTAAGTATCCACAACTTTTGTTTGCAGGTGAGGACTCAGATATCTCCTTACAGTCACTAGACATTGACCTATGTAAAGTATTGAATTCATTAGTATCTCTTCACCAGTGCAGAAGTACAGTTATTTCAAGAGTCATACTTTTCACTAGAAATTGATTTTGTCTCTGCAGTTCCAGCCTTTTTTAATTGATAAAACTCTAAAATTCTGAAATCAGCATTCAAGTCAACACTTGCAGTATGGTGCAATGAATTTGGTGCTTAATGTGTAAAATGAAACTTAAATCTTAAGGGGGTCTGGGGCCTCATGATCCACACTATCCAGAGGCTGAGTATCTGCAATTTAAGATGGTGGCACCAATATAATTCTTATGCCTCTTCCAGGAGCAGAAGGAACGGATTTTCAAATAGATAAAAGACTAAATGATCAATCTATGATCTATTTTTCCCCTGATTTAATATCTTTAAATTACTCTTCATTAGAATCACAGATATTCTGAATTGGAAGGGACCCACAAGGACCATCAAGTCCAACTGTTAAGTGATTGGCCTGTAAGGGAATTGGACCCACAACCTTGGAGTTATTTTACCAGCTTCATAACATGTTCATAAAAATTAAGAGATCAATGCTTCTTTATCTATGATGAGAATTTCTTAAGAATAGAGTTGGGAGAAAGAATATTAAAATAGACTTTTATCTACAGCCAGGCATAATTACAAGGTAAATCCCCCTCTTATCAATGCAGTTATGGAAGAGATAAAAAAGCTATTCCCCCTTGGCTTCAAATTGTTAGAGTCTTCCTACCCAGTTCACAAATTTGGCTTAGAGACAACATCACAAACCTTTTTTTTTTTCTCTATCTGTACCAAACCAGCACCAGATTCATACATTCTGAATCCTAAAACTGACCCCTGGTGGTTAGGATGGGTATTAAGGCATTCTCATATTTGTTTCCTCACACAGAAAAACTATAAAAAATTTCCTGTTTTGTATATCTATTGAGAAGGAAAACTCATATCACAGGTTTGTTTTTTCTTCTTTTAAAATCAAAAGCAAATTTAAGTTGCCACAGGTGGCCATACCAAGATTTCTTTGTCAGAATTACTATGAATAAAAGAAGATATCCATGTGGACAAAACACTATGAAGGTTTTTATTTACAGACATGTCACAGTGAGACACTGAAACACACACAAAGCCATTCTGTTTAGAAGCCAAATATCTACAGTTTATGTGAAAGGGAAGAAATGAAACCTATGAGGGAATTTAAGTAGGTGGAATTTAATTACCTGAACTGGAATTTAGCCAGGGTAGCAAGGTTAACACCTCTACTGATCCCATATTTTTATGATCAGTTACTTTAACAACCTTGTATTTGCATATTTCTCAAGTGAAATCCAAGGCAGAGCAGTTAGAGGTGAGTGTTGTGGCTGCCAATATGATACATTAAACCAACATTATTTTTGCTTCTTGCCTGTGCTCTTGACTGCTGTGCAGTCTTACAATGAACTTTGGAAATTAATTTCTCAGACACAGAAAAAGTGGTTGGTATTTATCAATTTTAGATTTTTATCTTCTCGTCATCCTAGGGGGGAATTGGGTGAAATGCAAGATTTCATTGAGCAGGCAGATGTTACATTTCTGCTGAGCTGTCCCAGTCAAAAAATTACACAACCCCCGCTATTTGTTAGTTTAAATAAACATGAAATAAACAAATATAAAAATATGTTATTGCATAAACAGCAAAGAACATTATATTTAGCAAACCACATGCAAACAGTTGTTGTTTTTTTGTTTTTTTTTTTTTTAAGTGCAATAGAAATAATTTGTGGTCTGTACATTTAAGATTTTACTAAAGCCAGAAAAATTCATTAACTTTGAAAATTCAGTCCATTTCTCTGTGCCAATCATAAAACAGAAATTCATTTGCATCTTTAATTGCTGCCTTCCTATAAGTCATGTTTTTTGCTGATCAGTTCATTGTATATCTAGTGCTATGAATGTTTTATACTGATACATTACATGGTGCTCCCAGCAGATGCATCATCAGAGGTTGCCACTTGTCTGAAGAGCTTGTGTTGCAAAAAAGAGGGCAGAGAATGGAGTGGAGAGTCAGTAAAGGGACTGACAGGTATCAAGGGGAGCAGAAGAGCTTGACAGTGGTAACCATATATGCCTGGATTGACCACCCTGACAGTTCACAGGAATCTATGTGAAGTTCCTGGATAAATGTAGGTTTAACCATCTTCATGCAGAAGATCAACAGCTCGTTTAAAGGGAAAACCCAACATTCAGTCATCATTCCCCAGTCATTCTTTATCTTTGTTTGGTTTGTGTTTCTAACTGTTTGTTTTAGGAAGGTTTAGCATCACAGTTTATGTGGCTACATTGCTGAGATCCTAATACAACTAAAAGTAAAGTTTAGCTGAAGGGCCAAAGAGGCATCACTCTGCACATCTGCACATGGAAACATGAAATTTTGGTTTGCTTTCTTCTAAATACCAAATCCTCTCTGGTCATTCAACGTGATATATGCATACAAGAAAAACACCAAAGGGGAAGTGCTTTAGTTTTAAACATTAATAAAATAAAGAAGTGCAATTTCTGAGAATTTTTTTGGTGAAAGGAAAAAAAAAAGAGTTTGTGTATAGAGTCAGAGCTGTAGAGCTGACCAACTATTGCAGGGGTGTTAATAAAGGGGTGTTTTGTAAAAATATCTCCCAAAAGGCCTAATTTGGGAGAGGGATAAAAGACAACATGGGCAGATGTTTTCTGCCTCAGAGGCAGATGTTTTCATAGACCTGAATGACCTGAAGCATCCCTCAGAAAAGGAAGAGGGATATGGGCCTGTGGCACAATGACAAAGTGACCTTTCCAGCAGGCTCCAACAGTCCTGAGGAAAGGAATGGCAATGGCTTTCCCTATTTTGCAACACAAGCAGAGACAATAGCAAGTTATATTCTTGAGGAATTTGAAGCTTACCTTCTCTGTTTAATCTTTTTTTTGTCATTGTTTGTTTGTTTTAAATTTTAAATGGCTATTAAAAAAGACAAAAAATGTCCCACTCAAAGCACACAGATAATTAAAGCCAATTAGTGAAATTTCAGAAATAATGTCTGGAGATTTATTTTCATCATCATAAAAAAATGTTATTACCGCAAAACACACTCTTCTCATAGATATGTAGAAAACATAAGCTCTTTTTTCTTTTTTTTTTTTAAGTGAGCAAAATAGTTTCAGTGTCTTGAAGCAATTTGAGATAATTAAATTGAAACATTGGGGTTTTTTTAGTTTTAAATTGGGATTATCCCTAACTTCTCATCATTAAAGTATGTGTCTGCATCCAAAGTCAACCATGAATTAAAAGAAAAGTTAAATTAAGCTTCAAATGGTATGGTTTAAGTAGCATTGATCCTCCTGGGTGCAGGGCAATACCCTATTCCCTTACAACTGACTACATGAATACCCAATATCTTTTTCAGAACTATTTCAAGTGATATTTTTTTAAAAAATCACATCAAATTTCCTGTTTATTGTTGTTTACTTTTCACCTATTTCTGATTGAAAGTAAATGTCAAATACCATGACCTTTTAGAAAAAGGATTGTTTCAGATTTTTACCACTTCCATGGCATCCAATCAACAATTATTTTCAGGTTTTCCCCCAGATAGTTATTTTTGACACTAATAACCTCTATTAAAATTAATAGTTCAGAAATATATTAGCAACTAGAATCAAATACGTAAAATACATTAGCAACTAGAAACAAATAGGTAATATTATTTTCAAAGTATGATCATAATGTTAGGTCTTTATCACAATGGTAAGAAAAGAAGGAATGAAATCTAAAATGTATTCTTCTTAAAATGAACAAATAAATTGTTAATGAACAGAAGAAAACTTAATAGAGAAGAATTTAGGATTTTCTTCTCCATAATTTTGAAATGAAAGGCAGCTATCCAGGGACTAGAAGTTATATTGCACAGAATAACTGTCTGATTTGTGCCTCATTAAAAACCAAATTGCATAAATCTATTATTATTAGTAATAATGCTGATCAATTAAAATGAAATTACCTCACCAGGACCTGATTGCAGTACTATCATACAAGACAAAATTAGAACTCAAGTGGCTCTTTAAATCACAGGCCCAGAACAAAACTGTATGGTTTTAAGCCTGAATAATGATTTCCAGTACAATTTATTGCTAGGAAAGGTCTTTGTCACAAGAAAACACTATGGCAAATAGCACTAATTGATATCTCTGATAGCTGTGTGAGCAGAAGTGTCAAGGATTGATCAAACTTGAACTTTTAAAATCTCTACCCTATGAGGATCAGACATCTGTGATGTACAAAAATAGAATTGATGGCTTCAAAGCATAGGAACATAGAGCAGTATTTCCATCTGAAAACAGAAAAATACTGTCACATTTCCAAAGGAGAGGAACTCACTAACATAGATATTTTATCCTTATTGAATAATAGCTCACCCTATAAGCATTTCATCTCCCATGATTGTATAAATACCATAAAGTGACAATGAGAGTGCAGAAAAAGATCAACATCTTACTCACAAGGAGTCCTACCAAATTATATTTATGATCATTTCCACCACAACAATTGTTGTAAGTGTATCAATTCTTTAATAGTTAAGACCCTGAAAAACCCAAATAAAAGTTCACTTAACTAAATCTGTTTTTAGTCTTTCTCATTGCCTCACTAACTAATACTTCAATAGATAGTAGGTTCATATCTTCACACAGTGTACATTTTCTTGCCTTTAAATTGATGAGGGCATTACACAAATGCACCATGTTTGGGAAATCCACAGCCATCCATTATGTTTCAAATGAGATATACAGGTCCAGCTTCATTGTGAGTTACCACACATTCATCATTAAATTCACTATGAATTTTGGTATATAATAATGTCATTTGGAGATAATGACATTTAACACTATCTATTTTTTTTAACACTTTCAGTCACAATTCAACAATTCATGGACAGTAAAGGGAAAACCTGGGTATGAATGTTCTGAAGTTCTAAATCCCAGTATGAATTCCCTAACTTCTGTTGCTCATAATGGTCTGGGATGGTATAATAAACTGAATACAACAGCGTTATTATCTCCAGGCATTTGAAACTGGGGAATGCCACCAACTAAATGCTGAGAAAGTAATTTTAGAAACGTTTTGCAGAGATTCATGTGTAAGTTGTTTAAATGTGCTGTTCTTCCAAGAATCCCAACTCAGATACCCACACCAGATGTGCTAATGAGAAACATGACCTACAATAGGCACAAGATTTTCTAGATAAAAAATGGGTAGTAGACTTGAGAAAATCACTATAAATCTGCATTTTTATTCAACGGATAAACTAAACCTGAAGGTTTTTTTGAAAAGTTTTGATCACATGCTCCTTTGTGTCAAGCAGTTTGTTGTGGCCTAAATCATTTAGGTTGTTAGGAGCTATTTGTGCCACTGTTCCTTTGTTCTGCAGTTTTCATTTTTCTTTTAAATCTCTGATCGATGTAAGTAGCTATAAATTCCAAACCACTGGTAGATCTGAAATGTATTTGTTTTCCTCTCAAATGATATTTGACCAAGTCAATAAATCCCAAGGAAAACTGACAACACAAAAAACTATTTTTTGTTCTGATCAAATAAATTCTTAATAACTGACTTAAAAAAAAAATCTATCCCATTGACAATGTTGATTTCAATTTCCTTAGAGTCAAGTTTTGGATGAAATTGGACCATACATACCAGTTTCAAGGAATGAGATTGCAATAAAAAATAACATAGAGGTGATATACTTTCTTTTTATAAGATAGTCTAAAAGCTATTTAATTCAACATAGATCATGATATCTTGGCAGCAGATTTTTACCTAATTTTCTACACTGTTTGAAAACTGAGTACAAGGAGGTGAATAGCTATATATACCAAGATTTCTGTAGTTATGGAACAGAAACATCTCAGGCAGTTCTAGCCACCTACACTCATAAAAACATGGGTGAAATCCAGAACTACAGCAGCTTCATCTTCACTTGGGAAAATATTTATCTATGGAATGTGTAATTTTCACTTTATCGAATATTTTGACAATTTAGTTATATAGGTTCCTTATACAGGTCATAGAAGGAATCCTAATCCTCAGCTTAGATGTGTCAACTGCTCCCTACTCTGTCAGTCCTCTCCACAGATTTTATAGAACAGTGTTCTAATTTTTGCTGGAATAGAGTTAACTTTCTTCATGGTAACTTACATGATATGTTGTGGATTTGTGACCAAAACAGTATGGCTTTTGATTTAACTACAAGACTGTCCTTGATTTAACTTACAAGGTTTTTTCACTTTTACCCTTCTGATTCTCTCCCTCATCCTGGGGAAGAGTGAGTGAGGGGCTGTGTGGGGCTGAGCTGCCTGTTGGGGTTAACCCACAAGACATGGTTTGTTCATATTCAAATATCTATTGAATTGGCATTTGGAAATTGATCCCTTTGCCCAGATGTAGACATCTAGTGGTAGGTAAAAAATATTAGATAACCATATTTGAACATAGACTTTCTTTGCCATAGCTTATTCCAAAAAGTGCCTGTCCTTAACTCAGTCATTCCCCAGATTCAAAAAGGCACTGAATGGCTTGTCATTGGCTCCTACTTAGGTTTAATTCATAACACTATTAACAGTGCTATTGGATGGGTCTTAGTTCAGAAAGCAAAGATGGCAACAATTAGAAAGAAAACAGAAATTCATTTTTTTTTAAGCTAAACAACGACTATGGAAAATAACAGCGCATCAGAGACTAAGCTCAGTTGTTAAATATAGGTGAGAAGCAGCTGAAATTTCCTATGGTACCTGAACTGATAGATGTGAACTGGCAAGTACAAAACACAGAGATATCAAGTTTTGCTTGCAGAAGAGCTGGACTACCAAAGCGAGAGCCCAGGATGTACTCTAGCACATGTCAAATGTCATCAGACATAAGGAATTAAGTCATTAATTCTAATAAAAAGCTCCTCAAAAAATTATTTCACAGCAGAGAAGTTGTGGATGCCCCATTCCTGGAAGTTCAAGGCTAGGCTGGATGGGGCTTGGAGACCTGGTTCTCATGCCAAAATCCAGGGGATTGGAAGCAGATGTTATTAAAGGTCCCTTCCAACAGAGGCTACTCTATGGTTCTATTATTTTAATTTTAGGCAACTTATTACTGCCCTCTTTCATACATTACTGAGCTGTTGTAGGAGTAGAGAGATGATTAATGGCGCAAAGCAACTGAAGTGTGTGTTTGGGTTGGGGCAGGACAAGTTCTGCATAGGTGAGGCAGTGTACTGCTGCATGCCACACCCACTGGAGCCTCTGGTCCAGCCCCAAAGTGGCTACCAAGCAACTGGCACGCCCAAAACCCCACCTTGGGACAGGGCCCTGGGACACCAGAGCAGGTAATAGACGGTGACATGGGAGTGGCCAGTGACCTGTTGCACTGCCTCAAACTGTTCAGGAGCTGAGACCTTGCTGGATCCGAGGCAGTTATGATTGGTCTCTCCCTTCCCTTCCCTTCCCTTCCCTTCCCTTCCCTTCCCTTCCCTTCCCTTCCCTTCCCTTCCCTTCCCTTCC
>JAWWMS010000120.1:147905122-147955799 GCA_035048045.1 Chlorospingus semifuscus
TAATTTTTCTGCTGACCAATCTCATGGCTGCTGCTTAGCTCTAATCACAGTTCTGCTGTCTCTGAGGCCTGCCTTTTGCAGCTTTCCCAAAACCCTCTGATTTTATAGATTCCCACAGTTCCCCCTCTTGGTTCACCTAAAAAGAAACTTTTGTTTGGATTCCGTTTTGGATTCCCACACATACCATGGGCAGAGACACCTTCCACTAGACCACATTGTTCAGTCAATCAATTCTTGCCTCTGAGCAGTCTTACAGATTTAGATATATCCTAAATATAGAGGATACTTAGTAAACTGTAAGGAAAACCTGCATGGACTTTCTTTTTCATATGTTTTCTGCTTTCAATTTTCCCAAAAATAAAGGTCTTTAATGAATGCTATTTGGGTACTAATTACAAAAGGAAAATTTTTGATTCCTAAACACAAGGCAGAAATGTGGTTTTAAAGATATTTTCATGAAGCAATACCATAAAAAAAGTTTAGTTACATAATTTTTTCTTGTTATCTATCAGCGTTATCGTATGAGAAAAGGCTGAAGGAGCTGGCACTATTTAGGTTGGAAATGAGAAAGCTCAGCTGGATCTTATCCCATGTACAAATACTCGATGGGAAGGAATGAAGGAGAAGGAACCAGATTCTGCTGCCTGACAGGATGCAAGGTAATGGACACAAATAAAAACTTATCAAATTCCATCTGAGTGTAAAACCACCCCACTTTTGAACTGTGAGCATGCTCAAATGGTGGAAGACTTTGTGCAGAGCTTTTGCTGAACTGTATTTTTACAGCTAGAACATCACTGTGTTTTCAGTACTGTCCTTGTCACAAATCCAAAATAAAGCACTACATGAGCTGCTATGAAGAATATTAACTTTATCCCAGCCAAACCCAGCACATATCTCAATGATTATGTGATTATCATAGTGTATACCTTCTCCCCTCTCTTTATAGTGAGGCTTTCTTTGTAATATACTTTGTAGAAATGTGTAATAATGTCTTCACTGGAAGACTTATTATTCCATGGATTAACTCCTCAGAAGGCTGCTGTAAGTTAAACATATGGCTAACAACAAACTTCTCATTTGAACACAATCACATTTTAAAATCAAGAGAAATTTCTAGGTTAAAAATAAACATTTTGAATGAAAGTATATACATTCTTCAGTTTTTCAATTCTGTGACTGGATAGCTCAGTTTTCATGTAGGTATGTCTAAATTTGCACATGCATTCAACCCTCTGCATAATCTGAATGAGAAGATTTCACTGAAAAAAATTCACTCTCGAAGAGTGAGAAATGGGAAAAGGATAACCCAGTTACATATCCTTTTCTCCATACTTTCCCTAATGATTTATATCCCCTCAATAAAGAGATATACTTGTCAAGGACCCCCAGAACGAACAATGTGTGGCCTCTTTTTATAACTGAAGAGGGGGAACAGGTCAGTCATTAGAGTGAATAAGACCCTCATTGAATTTAATTGAATCCTATTGATTTGCATAGAAGACAATTAGTTTGAATTGACTTTTATTGATTTGTGCCTAATTGGACTCAATTAAAAGCCAGTGACTTGCATAGAACAAACTAAATTGCACTGACTAATTGGACTGAACTGAAGCTTATTGAAGTGAAGAGTGTTCAGAGAGATGAGCAAAAAGACTGTGATTGCTTTTAATAAGACTCCTATGCTGTTGATGAGTGCCTGCTGAAATCTGAGTGAATGTCATTATTAAAGACACTCTTTGAAAAACTGTTGTTCACACGTGACTTGTGATTACCTTCAGCTGCTGGTTTATTTCATTTGTAATTTTTTTTTCTTGCCTAGGGACCTTGCCAAAAAGCAGGAATTCAATTTAATTACTTCTAAAAGAGTAGCAACACTTCTTCTTTTTTCTTTTTTTTTTTTCTCTGAAAAATCCATCTTGCAGATGTTTCCCACTTCACAGGTGGCATTATGAATGAGTCTAGCCAGACAGGAGTATCATTAAAACATCCAGACAGGACCTGCAGACTCCTGTCTTGCTTCCTCCATTATGCAGATATTTTACTATACTCATACAAATAATACCATTAAGTGACTTGCAGAGCAGGATAGCTTGATGGAGCATTGAGAATCCTGCCCAAATGAAAGATTATCAGATGCAGCTGAAGCATAATGAATCATGTAAGTAATTTGATAACTTTGTTAAAATCACTGAATGAACTTTTAATTAAGATTACCAACATAGATGAGGATAGCACCATTTTCCACCAGAAATCAGTGATTTCTTTGCTTATTGAAATTTTATGATATGAAATTATGTCAATCAAGGCTGTGCAGACTGTGGTTGAGTTTGGACTGAAAGACAGTCCTCTTCAGCTTTCAAAAGGCTCTGAACCCACCCTATTTTACTCAGTACACAAATGCAGGAACCACAGGTATTAGTAGGCATTACTATGGCTGGTGATGTGTCCAGATGGACAATTATTCAAATGACAAAAACCCTGTAGACCTCTGTTTTAGGCTGTAAATTAAAAAGTACAGCAGTGACGGTGATGGTCGTCACTACATGCCTCAATCTAGTAAAGGACAAGTTAATCCAACTAAGACCATAATTCTCTTACAGTTTGAAAAAGAAACACCGAATATTGGTAAGGAAGGGACTTTCAGGGGCATGAAGACCAGTGTTTTTCTGTCCCAGGCAAGCATCATGTGTTCCCTTACATAACCTATAGCTTCAGTATACAATTCCCATATTTTTTACCCATATTGGTTTTATCAGAATATCCTTTATGTCTCATTTCTTCCATGGGGATCAATGTCTAGCTTTCAGTATGCGTCTAGTCATAGCTGCATTACAGTAGCTATGTAAAAAGGTTGTGCTTTAGCAGCACTTGTCTCTCACTGATGTTTACTCCCCTGGCATATTTACAGATCACAGTTATATTCCTTGACAGTCTTTGTTTTATTATGCTAAATAAGCCAAGCTCCTTCAGCACACCCTCATGAGGTATGGTTTTCCATTGTCTGTGTACAATCATTTGTCTCAATACCTATTCTAGCCTGAACTGTCTTTTTTTTACTTACACATGAATGATCAGAACTGTTACACAGATACAAAAACTGGAAAGAGAGAGGAAAAAGAGAGAAAGAAAGAGAGAAAGAGACAAAGAAAGAGGGAAAGGGCTAGAAGGAGAGATAAATTTTTTGGGATTCTGGCAGAGGGTAAAGCCATTGCAATTTAATTTGCCCAAAAAACTATATGATGTCTGATGGTGACCTGGGAGCCCCTGTTACAAGAGAGAGTTCTTGCATCAGCATCTTGACCCAAATCAAGAAAGTTGTCCCAAAATACTGTTTTGCTCTGTTCCTACAAGCCAGATGGCCCAACTGACATAAGAACCCCAGGCCATATGCAACTCTTGATAGTTAATACACTTTAAACATGTAAAATAATGCCTTGACTACATACAAAAGACTGTCCTATACAACCAGGTCTGCAAGACAATATTTCTACTGTTTATGTTCAATGATATTATCTATGCACAACACTGCTTCAGGAGTGATGTAAAAAACCTTTGGCTTAGTTTATCCAGGAGTTCGCTCAGCCTTCCTAGGTGTATAAAATGGTCCTGATGCAGCAGAAGCTGACTCAGAATTTGTTCCCATCTGAATAGCTCCTGTAATACACAGTCCAATACTTAATTCTAAAAGCTGGATCAGTCATGTGGTTTTTAACTTTTGATGCTGTCTCCAGGCAATCCATTATTCCACCTGTGCTGGTGCCTGTCCAGAAACTTCTTGGACCATGCCAGCAGGGCTCTGAGTGCACTGGTTGTGCAACAGGCACAGCTCTGAAAACAGATATCCCACTGTTATAACTAATGAACAAACTTAAATTTCATAATTCCAAGTCACAACACAAATCCCATAGTCTTGCCACGACTGTACAGAATATCCCAATAGAGTTTTCACTGGAAAATGGCTCAAAGTCTTTGGTATGTCTACATCAATTTCAACCTCTGATAAAAGGAAAGACTTCTTCCCCCAGCAACTACTTCACATTATCCATATTCATCCTTTGAGGAGATAAAATGACAGATTTTTCCTCAGTCCTACATGGCTAATGAATTATATAAAAAGAATATTGCTATTAAGATCCATGTTCAAGAGGCACTTTTGTTAAGAAACATACATTTACAAGAGATATGTTGGTCTCCTTTGTTCATACATTTCTTGAATAAAATATTGAATTTTCATTATAGAGCATGTTCATTTTTTAAAATAAAAGTATGAAGTCTTGTTTCAAGTGACTTCTTATTTGAAAATATAGGGTAATTATTTATAGAGTCTATGACGGTGTATCAAAGTGACAATTCTCTGTGCTCAGCTTTGTAAGACCATCAACCTCTGGGACTAATTCAGGAATGGAAAAAAGGGTACTATCTCAAAAAAGAAACCAATGATCTAAAGATCTTTTTGATCTAAGGATCATAACGGTCTATCGAGGATATAATATCAAGGAGAAAGAAGAAACTCTGGAACAGTCTTCTGCAATTGATTAACCACTTAATAACCATTCACAAACTTCTTATGAGTATGTCTTTAATATAATACAAATATATTTCCAGCACTGTTTTACTTCTAGATTTGCTTTAATGACTATTAAATTGTCATAAATGAATCATTTCAAATATCATCTCTTTCTGCCATAATGTGATAGTGATTCTTTTCATCCACATTTTAGAATCACACTTTGCATCACTGGCATTTATCTTCCCAATCAGAATCTGTGCATTAACCAGTGCCATTTATTACATTGCTCTAATTTCACACAGACTTTCTCACTACTGGAAAAGCATTTTTTTCTGAGCCAATTTTGCATTTAAATTAACCATTGTGTATTTCATTCTGATTTCTTAATTTCATGGCTAGCTTTTGCCTTTGATTTTACAAAATTAAGGATGATGGCCGTGTTAATGACAACTATTTTATTTTATTTTATTTTATTTTATTTTATTTTATTTTATTTTATTTTACATCCAGCTGCCTGTGCTTCACTGAATTTCTTTGATTTCCTTGGAAGGGGGTGTGAGTGGGGAGAGAAATCTTTTCATGAAGCCCGTTTTAGCACAGAAATACAACAGAGGAGTCATTTTCATCCAGAGTTATTCCCATATATAAGAATTGTGTCTCGTTTTCTGGAGTGCTGATTCTCTGCATTGAAGGAAAGCAATTGCAGGCACCTGACCACACACATTAAAGGCTGCTGTGCCTTCAAATGAGAGATGAAAGCTTGTGATTTCAAACACATAAAAGCATTCAATGCAGGCACACTCAAGAAAGTCACAGAAGATTTGCCAGCACAGTATTATTTGTACTGTCTAGGCTAGTGCATAAGAGCATCATTACAAAGCAAAATAAGCCCAGAAGAACCCAATCCATCTCCTGAGCATTCATTGCACATCTATTTGATGATCCAAGAGCACAGTCTTGCACACCCACACAGAAGAATACTGGGACAAAAAAGCTTCACTTTGCCTCTTGAAAGGTGATGTCTTGCTGCTCACCCTCTCAGAAAAACAATGCCAGGAAAGCTAGACCTGCAAAATTATCTTTGGTTTTAGCAAGCAGCATGGAAAACATTCAGGAGGTTTTTTTGTCAGTGGTTGCCCTTCTCAGCCCCTCACCAAATCTCACTTCAGTGAGTTAAGATGGTCACAGTGAGTACTCCAAATTGCCTGTGGACACTTGACTGCATCAAGCATGTTGTGAAAATACCTTTTTTTTTTTTCTGTGTCTGTCACAATATGAACTTCATAAGGCTGGGTTATAGTTTGTTTGCTGAACCAAAACACTTCTCATCAGGCTTCTCAACAGATGGAGTTCATTGAACTCTAATCCAAAGCTCTTTGACACAATACTGACCTAGACTTTGATGGGCTTCCATTCAGACCTAACCCTGACTTCTGCAAACATAAATCATCCTGGCTAAAATGATTGCTTCCTGATATAAGTTTCTTTTTCCACATTTATATCTTCTTCTGGAAATCCAGGAGAAAGAAAAAAGTTTTTACTGCATTCCACAGTTCTTCTTTTCATTTTCTAGACTCTTCCTATAATTTTTGTCAGTGAGTTTCATCTCTTTTTCTATAAATATGTAAAAATTATGACACATTTTTAATCATAATTATTCAACTTCTAAAGCACAGACTAAGAATCTTACACACTCACAGTTCTCTGTTACTTCTTTCTTTCATTCCTTCATTCTCTTGCTCATTGTCTCATTTTGCTCATCCATCATATTTCAGCATAAATTTATCTCTTTTCCTTCTGATGCCCTCTGACCTCTGTTTCCTGGAAGATTCCCCCAATGTCCAGCTTTCACCTTACCTCCCTTGCTGTCTTTTGAGAGCTTTTGTTTTCTCCAAATTTAAGGATCTTATATCCTCCTAAGACATCACTCATATGCCCTGTGCCCTTTGCTACTCCCAGTCCTTGAAAAATCCTTCTTCCACCAAATTGGAGTTGAAAATAGGAGAAATCTGAAGCAGTTGTTTCTGCCTCTTCTTTGCTTCCCTGAGGTGCAAGAGACAGAAAGAAAGGGGATAAAAGAGAGGTCTGCACAAAGGAAAGGTGGATCACCTTAGAGGGAGTAGCCTGGAAGGCCAGAGGTCCTGTTCTGAGCTTTCAGATGAGAGCAAAAGGATGCAAGAATGAAGGTAGGCAACAGGTTCCACTGCTTCCTTGTGGGGAAGAGAATGGCCATCACCTGTCACCATGGCTCACCAGCCCTGCTTTAGCTCTTGGAACGCCACTGCAGTCCAAATTAATAAAAGTTATTACATATTCTAACTCCTCCTTATCAAGAGGAATGATCTTTCATAGCACGTACACGCTGCTCCCTGGAGCACTTCACACATTTAATTTCAGACTATGCGAAACTCAGGCACAATTATTTTTTATGCAAAAGAAAAATTCGTGAGCTCTGTCTATATTATCAATTATTAAACTCAGACAATTAGAAACACATTTAGCAGATCCTGCATGCATCCTTTTCAGAGTCCCTGTGTACCTGCTTCTACATGGGCAGAAAAAAAGATCTGAATTAGAACCTCCATTAAAAGGACAACATGCCTTTAGCATTTTCTTAACCTCTAATTGCAGGGTCATCCACCATAACCCCTCAATATAAATTTTTAAAGCACATTTTCTTCCCTTTCTTGTTTCATTTCAGGACACTTGGGAAAGGAAAGATTTCTGAGTGTCTCTTCAAAAGAAAAGCATAATAGCTTTAAATTTAATAATGGAAAATTTGAGATAAGTAAAAGAGTCAGAAATCATAGAACTCGAGAAGGGTTTGAGTTGGAAGGGACTCTAAATATCATTTACTTCCAACCCTCCTGACATGGGCACAGGCACCTTACATGTGACAATGTTGTTCCAAGTAAAATATGTCAAAATATGGAATTTAGCTTATGTTGCCATCTTGGATAGGACATCTTCCTTACTTTAGCTAACAGATGGCAAAAGACAATAAATAAAAAAGGTATCTCTGGTATAAAACCTGTTGGTCCGTGGAAAGGTCTATGGCTTTTCAAAGGAAGGGAAGAGTTCTTTGGCACCTAAAATTAGCAAAGAAAAAACAAAAGAGAGAAGCTGTATTGCAGAGAAGATTTTCAAGTTAGGGAGCCTTACTGTGGCTCTAAGAAGAGTTCTCTGTTTTTATGTTTGAATGATGGACCAGGGAATACCAACATTGAGTGAAGCCAAAGAAATTTAAATAATTATTATGATTAAAAGTCCATATAGCTTTAACTCTAAACTAGCTAGGATAACAGGATAGCCACTGTTTTCTAAATGCCTTTTGTTTGGAAAAGTTTTCTTTCATAAGATCATGCTTGCAATCAAAGTAAACTGAAAATCACAAAGCTCTTGAAATAATTAAAGTTCTTCAGTGAAACTGGTTGAATATAAGAGGCAAAAAAGATCTTTTTACCATGGGAAAGACAAAAAAATGTTTCTACTGAGAGGAGGTAGTGATCCTTCTTGCTTCCAGAGAACTTTCCAGGTTCTTTGAAGGGAAGTTCCAATGAGATATGGATGCTGCTGTAGGTACTCAACGTTCACCCTTTCAGCTGGTCCTGTACTTTGCTCCAAGTGCTTTTGTTCCTCTAAGGGGTTAATAGATAATGCTTTATTTGGAAAGTAATTCTTTGTTTCTGCCTGGCTGCAAGCTTGCTCTCACATTTTACTAAAAGGGAACTGCTGTAGGGTGCAGTTACTCCTGCTGGGCCTGCTGAAGTGGCCACTCTTATGCAACTTTAGAGCACCAGTCACAAAAGGTAAAGGCTGAAGGTGGGATGCACATCCCAGTACATCCAGTAAGACCTTGGGAAAGAGTGCAAAGGCAACTAGTTAATAAATAGACTACGTGCATGCATTTATTTAATACATATTACAGATATTATGGTGATTGCAAAAGAAGATACAAATTCAGAAAATATGGTAGCTAGTTTCTAGTGCCCCCTTCTGCTATTAGTGATGCTTTTCTCTGTAGCATAATTAAGCCCACTGTGCACCTGAATTTGTTTTCATGCTGATCTGAATGTAATTTGGCTGGATTGTAATACAGCACATTAAGTCTGTTTGAAGACGAATGAGACTTAAATTGCTGAAACCTACACCTCAGGTTTTATTATCTTTTTTTGGTTGTTGTTGTTTGTTTGCTTGTTTTGTTTGTTCAATTCTAATTTAGTTTTTCAGATGATGCACACATGCAGAATGCTACCAAATCTTAATGATGTGTGGCTCGTGCTTAACCAGGTGCTTTACGATGTCTAAAGCAATAGCTTTGCTTTTGCAGCTCTGAAACAAACTCACCTTTAACATAAAATATGGATTCAAGTGCATAGGGAAAGCAGCAAATGTTTAATAAACATGTTTATACTTCTGACAACCTTTTTATAAAGTATTGGATTAAAACCAAACAATACAAAACCCAGAGCCAAGTCAAACCTTTCAATTTCCCTGTTCATTGTTGTGCGTATGTACAAAGAATATCTGGTGGGCATGTGTGCTGGTTTCAGTTGGGGCGGAGTTAATTTTCTTCATGGTGGCTGGTATGGGGCTGTGTTTTGGATTTGAGCTGATAATGCGGAGATGTTTTTGTTATTGCTGAGCAGGGCCCACACAGAGCCAAGGCCTTTTCTGCTTTTTGTACGGCCACGTTGGGGAGGAAATTTGGGGTGCAGGGGAGCTTGTGAAGAGACACAGCCAGTACAGGTGACTCAAACTGACCAAAGAGATATTTCAGTGACATCATGATCATTATATAAAATGGGTGAAGAATGAGGATGCAGGAGATGTCTTTTTATGATGGAGTTTGTATTACCAACTCACAGTTGTACATGATGTGGCTCTGCTCTCCTGGAGATGGCTGAACACCTGCCTTCACTTGGGAAGCAGGGAATTAATTATTTGTTTTTCTTTGCTTGTGTGATTTCTTTTGCTTTCCCTATTAAACTGTCTTTATCCAACCCATGAGTTTTCCAGCTTTTACCCTTCCAATTCTCTCCTCAATCTCACTGGTGGGAGAGTGAAGGAGCAGCTGCCAGGGCTTGGCTGCTGGCTGAGGTTAAACCACAACAACTTCTCATCATATAAAATGAATCCTATTGAATTCAACATATCTTTATTTTCAGAGGACTCTTCAACTCAACTGCTTCACCATAATAGCCATGTAAAAATCCTTCCTGACTTCTTGGGAAAATCTTTGTGTGGATATAAAGCATTTGGGGAATAGGTAAGAAAACTTTTCTTCTTTCCAGGACAATGCAGAACCTGGTCCCACCTTAGGTAAAGATGCAGCTTTCCATTGTTGTTTTTGCTGTAGAGCTAGGATGGAGTTCAGCTCCAGTTAAAGGTTCTGACATAGAGATATCTCCCTGTAGGTGTCTGAACAGTACATGGAAATTCACTCTGCTCTGGACTGTTAGGATAGGGTACCACTCCTGGTTGCAAAACTCACAGCAGATCTGTATATAAAACATTTAAATGGATGCCTTAAATATACTGTGACCTCACAGATGGAACTAAATATCTGTGTTTAGGGATAAAAAAAAGGGGCAAAAAATCAAGTCCATCCTGGTTAACTAGCAAACTATATCTGTAATGGGAACTTACACATCTTGCTTATATATAGGCTCCTGTGTATGGAATCCTGCACTGAGGCACCTTTATTCTGAGCTAAATTTTAACTGACTGTGCTAAATGGGAAATGGCTGTAGGAGGGAGGCTCAGAAGGAACTATCATTTGAAGACCACAAATTACATTACAGTAATTAAACCCCAAACAAATAAAATTTTAAAAAATAAAATAAAAATTAAACAAATAAAATTTTAAAACCCACAAAAACCTTAAAAAACCCTTTATATATATATATGTAAAAATAGAAAAAATTGAATATGCAATATAGGAAGTCTAAAATTTTCAACTACTGTCAGTATTAAATTATTAATATAGATAAAGGCCATATGTAAGGCATCTGAAGCCTGGCTAATAGGGTTAGAGAGACTCTATTGTTTGCACAACCCAGGAGCATTCAGTGAGGTATAAGAGGGCTGGCATACACTGCTGCGAGTGTGTATTATTCACAGTAACTGCACTATTACTTTCACTTAGATTCAGACAGCCCCTGGAGTGATGCACTTGGAAAGAGGCTCTTTGGTGAATCAGTAACACTCTCAGCCACCAGTTCATGCATTAAAAGGACAGTTCACAACTCATGGTAATATTTTTTTTCTGAGGTGGAAGGATGTAAGCCTGATGATCCAACGCGGGTAACTGCATCTTTAAATTAGAGTGTCCATTTTTCTGGACCAGAGTGTTTTATTCATGGAGAACCTGAATAGAAAAAGCCCTGTGCTCCTCTCTGAAACCCATTCACACTTCATTAACTGAGCAGAAACCTTTGAGGATAGACAAAGAGGATAGGTAAATTCCTATCTCCAAATAGAAGTGAGGGTTTGTAAATTAATGCTGAGACTTTTACTAAAGGTGGCAGGTACACAAAAAGTCCTTTGTACATTTGAGATTTCTCTCTTTATTCTATCCTGCAGTGTAGAAAATCTGGAAATAAATTATCCTGATAGTGATAGATTATGATCTGTGCAATTGTTGCCCATTCATGCTAATTATACTGCAGCAGAATTAATTTAGTTAGTTTGTTTACTTTTGCCCTTTTTTTTGCCCCTTGAGGGAAGGCATGACCAGATATAAGTGATTTCATGACTCAAGACCCTCTGCTTCTAACATCTGAGGAATTTAGAGGAGTGATTTATACCAGGGAATTCAAAGCTAATGGAAAACTACAGAGTTAAACCTGCTGACAGAGAGGTTCTGCCCCCATATTGTTATTAAGTTATCAGGAAGTCCTTTAAATTTTCAACAGGATGTGCTTTCTGATTGAGCAGGTTAGCATAAGAAAGACAGACTCTAATGAATCAATCTCAGTGTTTCTTCCTTGCATGGCAAATGATATAGATTTCTCTGTTGTGTTCACTTAGCTGGCTGAGCTGATTGCATTTTGGGTTGATGAACTGAATCTTTCAAAGCATTTAAATTGGAGGGGTAATGAGGGAGTTAGAACTAAGACTTCCATGCAACTCATAGCATGGTGAGAGTGTAGGTAGATGAAATAATGGCTCCAAATATTTTGCTAATAAAATTCTCACTCTCTTATTTGTTTCTGGGATTTTAGTCGATGCTCTGTGAGACCTGTGGTTTCCAGGCATAAATTAACTCTAGGGATGCCTTTCTAAATAAAAGTAGACATCATTCTGCATTGGTAGGGGTGGAAAGTCCTTTCCCACTAATCACAGACTCACAGAATATTCTGAGTTGGAAGGCACCAGAAGGATCAGTGAGTCCAGCTCCTGTCCTTGTGCAGAGCATCCCAAGAATCCCACTGTGTGCCTGAGAGCATTGTCCAAACATCCCTGGAGCTCTGTCAGGCTTGGTTACGTGAACATTTCCCTGGGGAGCCTGTTCCAGTGCCCAGGTGTGACAGCGTTCACAGGGGTTCTTGGATGAGGGAAGAGACGAAGGATCTGACTCCATGGCTTGATTTATTATTTTATTATATATATTACATTAAAACTATACTAAAACAATAGAAGAAAAGGTTTCACCAGAAGGCTAGCTAAGCTAAGAATAGAATGGAAGGAATCATAACAAAGGCAGCTGTCTCGGACTCTCTCTGAGAGAGCTGTGCTGTGGTTGGCCATTAATTACAAACACCTAAGATGGGCCAATCAAAGATCTACTTGTTGCATTCCACAGCAGCAGATAACAATTGTTTACATTTTGTCCCTGAGGCCTCTCAGCTTCTCAGGAGAAAAAAAAATGCTAAGGAAAGGATTTTACATGAAAAGATGTCTGCAACACCCAACCACCCTCCGGGGAAAGAACATTTTCCCATTACCCAACCTCAGCCTCCCCTGACACAGCTACAGCCGTTCCCTCAGGTCTTGTCACTGGTGACAGAGAGATCAGTTCTGTCTCTCCTTCCCCTTGTGAGGAAGATGTGGATTGTAGAGTTCTCCCCTCAGTCTCCTCTTATTACCATCAGCAATATTTGTATATTAGAAACCAGGAACATCTTGGAACTGAGACATCCAGATATGAAATCAGTGGTTTAAAGAATCACTTTTCTAAAGAGAAAAGCAGTTTTAATATGCTCTTTGACCAAGGTTTCTGACTTATCAGTGTAGTCAAAAATTTCCATTTTCGAGGGAGTTTTCTAGGACAAAGATTAAAAAAAAAGGACATGTTAAACATTGCAGCCCTGTAACTTCTGCTAATAGACCTCCTCTCTCTGGTGTGAGAGGAACCTGGGAACAATTCAGACTCTACCAAGAGCATTTTGATCCACCTGGCAGTCCTTAGGTTTCAGAGTTATGGGAACCCCAGCTGCTTTTTGATCCCTATTCATTTTGTGTGGCTATTCACAGCCTGTATTTTGAATGGCAGAATAAGACTGTTAATAACTAGCTGAACACAGGATTGCTGTATGGCTCAGGGTCCTTGGAAACCAGATATTTGGTAGAAATTTCTCACTAAAATCTTCATTCCACACATATCAGTAACATCTTTCTCATGCTATGAGGGCTAAAGTCTATGAGTCTATAAAATTATACTCTACTGTTGAAAAAATATAGGACACTACCACTGTTATCCCTTCAAAACTTGAAGACGAAATTCTTCCTTGTCCCGAAAGTATGTAAATCATCATTTTACAAGAAAGATATACAAACAATGTGGTGAAAAACTTCCAGTGTGACTAGGAGCCATGGTTTAATCAGCTCAAATCTATTTCTGTTATGAGACTATACCTTTCAAAGAAAGATAATAAAACTGAAGTGCACTCCAAGCCTCTCATCTATATTTAAAAAAATAAAATAAAAAGAGGTCAGGATAGAAGCTGGTGCTTCCATGGCCCTTTTAAAGGTCAGAAGTGTACTATAAATACTGTGTCCATACAAAATCTCAGTTAAAATAGTTAAAATGATCCAGTAGCTCATTCACATTTACTTCAATATGGTAACAAGTCAAATACCCAAAAGAAGGAAAGAAACAGTTCGAGAGACACTAAAAATTTAAAACATTCTAATAAAATTTTAAAGGGACAGTCAAGGTCACTTTAAATTTATAAAAAAGTAACAGCAGAAAAGAAAAACAGTAAGGTGCAATGATAGCTAGGTAGATGAGAGGGCAGACATTTATGGTGTCAATTATTGAAAGAAGGAAAGAAACTGTTATCTGATGAATTAACACTGTAGGCTAGAAAGAAAAATATTACTGAGACTTAAATGTGACCACTATATTGTTATACAGGATATTTTAAAAATACACCAAAATCTAATTAGTTAAATTATTTATCCATTTTTTTTATTTCTTCTTTTATTTTTATATTCAGTGAAGCATTTTGATTTTCTCACTTGCTCCCATTTCATCACTGAGTCACACCGTAGCATTTGACTTAAATTTGGCTAAATAACCACAGGTGGCTCTCCCAAAACATTTTAATGGACAAAAGATGAAAAAAGAAACCCAAATATTTCAGACCAGTATAGAAGCTATTGGGGAGGCAGAGATCAGGGTAAGAAATTTATATATTTTTTAACACCATAGTTCTTTGTTTGTTACTTTTATAATAAAGAGAGATAAAAAGCTATTGATGATAGCCATCATATTTCCACATGTATCAGGATGGAATGTGCAGAGCAAAGAAACAGATAACACTTTTCTGAAGTCATTCCTGCTGTGGTGAGGTGTGCAACCACAGGGTTTCAAAAAAAACCTTTGAGTTTCAAAAAGCTTTTGATAAGGTTATGCATCTAAGATAATTGGTTACGGCAGATACAAATATTCCAGGAGTTAATGAAGTTCTTAAAACTCAGATGAAGTCCACAGAGGAAACTCTTCAGTTTTTGACTGATATGGAAAAGGTGAAAATCAGGTCAAAGGGGCAGAACCTGTTCCCAATTCCTGGGAGCCCTAAATGAAAATCTGATTAAAATTGTGTGGTGTACTTTATGTCTTTACAATCTCAGTCACCAAATGTTGAAATATATGAATTTAAAAGGCTATATTTGATTGCTTATATTTTCAAGTAAGTGCCAGTTCCTGCACTAAGCTTACAAAACCCCCATTCAATGCTGCAGCTTGGGAGCAGAGTGGCTGAAAAGCTCCTGCTGGAAAAGGACCTGGAGGTACTGGCCAGAAATGGTTGAACATGTTTTTCTGGCCAGATATAGTATTTTGTTTGATTTTAAACACTATTCAGGTAGACTTTTCAGTGATTAGTCTATATGTGTAATAGTTATAATTCCTCACAAAAACCAAAAAACCCCAAAAAATTTGGAAGAAAGTAAACCCCTGCAATTTATTTCAATGTCCTTGTTAAATGTTCCAAACCCATGTCAAATCCTGTTGTTTTGTCAGTAAAGAATTATGAAAAATAATTTTCACATGGTTCTAAATACTAAATAAATTTCTATGATGAATATTAGCAAACTATTGGTTCAGAAGTGATCCATTGTCCTTGCCAGTCTGTATTTCAGCAAAACAATAAGACATACACCCATTGTTAGAGAAAGGTGTATCACACCCAAATTCTGCCTCTTCTTGACCTTGCAGACCAGGGGAAAGAAATAGACATTTCTTTCTTGAGTCTGACTTATCTCTCTGGTGCAAGAGCTGCTGCTCTGCTGTAGTCAGCTACACTTTTATCACAGGCTTATCAAGTAGGTAATTCTAATTTTGCACGTACAATGATTTCTCCTTCATGAATAGTGATAAAAGCTTAAAAGGATTCTGAACATTTTGATTAGCAATGCATAAGCTGGTGGATCAAAGATAAATCTGACCAGCAGCTGAAGCTGCCATTCTCAAGTCTGCTTGATCCTGGATCATTTTTGATTGTACCTCTTGCTTTGGTGACAGGATTTTTACCTGTCAAAAATGAAGAAAAAAATTACAGCAAATTTACTTACATTTTTTGCTCCAAAGTTTTTATTTTGCTAGTCTTTTTAAAAATTATATGGACAAAATTTATGGCTGTCACAAAATTATTCCCTTGATGGAAGTATTAGAGTCCAATCATAGCATGAATATTCATAATAGATTATTAAATGTATAAGTCAATCTGTCTATTGATGAAATATATTGCTTGATAATAGAAACTGCAACAACAAAAGAGTAGTTTGCATCAGTGATTCACAAATAGCATGTGTTTAACAAAACTAAAGATATTCAAGAGAAATTAAATAAGACTTCCAAAGCTAGGATGAGCTTGTCCCAAAAAGCAAATGTATTATCCCAAAAAGCAAATGAGGCATGGAGTTCTGGCATAGCCACATTGCTTCTTGGTTGCAACACTGCATTGTTCTGTCAAAGGCACCTCTGCAGCAGAACACTCCAAACCAACCAGCCCAGAAAAACACAATCATAGGGTGCAGGAGGGAGATGGCACTTCTGCTTTCTGAATCTCAGACTTAGAGAATTAGTGAGCCTTCTTTAAGAGAATTTCAGGGTTTATAAAGGGCTGCATTTCATTCCCTTCCCAGCCCTTGCATTTCCCCTTCCAAGATTTTCTTGGAAAGTATTTGTTAAGAAGGATTTGATTCAACTTTTTGTTCTTACTATGATACTTTGATATGAAACAAATAAACAGATGGGAAGATGGGTTATTCCCATTTTTCATGTAGGCCCTGATTTTTAAAGATAAGTATGAATAGTTGTCAACTTGAGTCACCTTCAACTGTAGCTGAACAATTAAAAATGTCTTTGCCAGCATCCCACACCCCAAACCCAATAAAATTTATTTTATTTGAGAGTCAAGAATAATTAATCCTTCTGCTTCATTCTTTAACCTGTGAGTGACCACTGAGTGAATAACAACTTTTCTGCTTTCTGTCACTGAACAGAGGGCTCCATCTTGGTTTTCCAGCCATATCTTCCTGATGAGGTAACTATTTCCAAAGGATGTCCCTGGGAACAGAGATGCTCCCTGGAATTTCCCCACGTGGGCTGTCTTGTGTATTCCTGCAATATGCCCACACATTGCACAAGATGTTGAACAACTTTAGATTCTTTCCCAACTTGTTTTGTGCATGATCACCTTTCCACATGGAAAAAGAATGGGACAGAAAGTTATGGATTTAAGTAAGCATCTACCATTAGGCTTTACTTCTGGGAGGCAGCCCTGGCACACAAACTTAGATGCTGTGTGTGTCAGCCTAGGGAAATGCCAGCCCTGTGCAACGCTGAATGAGCCTTTTTTTGTTGCAGACAAACCAGGTCAGTGTTAATACAAAGGAAACATTCAAAGATGCAGTCCCTGTCTGCTTTGCATCTGAAGTAGCTACATCTGTGCATGGTGCTGGTTTGCTCTCAAGTGTCCCCATTAGCTTCCAGTGTAATGAGGAAGGCAAGAAAACCTTACAGAAAGCAGAGCTGGCAGTGCCTGCACACAGCAATGCCTGCAGTGTGTGCTCCTTTGTTAGGATCAAAAACTCTGTCCTGGCAATGTCTTATTCCTGGGACAATCCCCAGAGCACAGGGAGCCATCTGCCTGAGGTTTGTTACAGAGACCACGACCCAGTGATGCCTTACTGCTGTGAGGCCCTTCTGTCCTGCTTGTTCTTTACAGCCAGCTTCACCTTTACCTTCTGTCATGGCTAATATCAACACAAACTTCCTTCATTTGAGACCCCACTGCAAGGAAGCAACAGTCTGCTGAAGACCTCAAAATGTCTCTCCCATTGGCAGCTGGTGCTCAGATGACATGCAGGTTGGTTTAATAAGCTGCTGGTGATTTGTGAGGATACCCAGAATATCCAGAATTGTCACAAATAAATAATTAAAAGAGATATCACTTAAGGCTCAGTGAATGCTGATTGAATATTCATATATTTCTAAGCATTTGAAATTATTTTGCCTTTTCTCCATCAAGAAAATTTGTACCTATATGCCCCTTCAGAGAATCAGAGAATCATAGAATCATAGAATGGTTTGGGTTGGAAGGGACCTTCAAGACCATCCAATTCCAACCCCCCTGATGAGGGCAGGGACACCTTCCAGCAGACCAGGCTGCTCAAAACCCCATCCACCCTGGCATTAAATGCTTCCAGGGACGGAGCATTCACAACTTCTCCTGTGCCAGTCTGTGCCAGTGCCTCACCACCCTGACAGTAAAGAATTTCTTCTTAATACCTTCAAGGTATTAATATAGTAAAAGCTATTGAGATAAATATTAAGATTGCATTAAATATAAAGGTTGCATCTTGGTGGTCTTTAAGGTCCCTTCCCATCCAAGCTATTCTATGATTCTATGAATTCCCACAGGCAAAATTTCAAAGGAGGAAATACAGAGCAACCATTATTTCCCTGTAACACCACCCCTAGCAAACAGTTTGCCATGAGTTTTGCATCCTTTGAGGAGAGCGGTGCCCATGGGCAAACCCACTTCTGGGAAGACAGTGTGGTAACCAGCCTGTTATCCACAAATTTATCTGTGGCAACCAGCCTCTTATCCACAAATTTATCTGTATATTCTATTACTGCATTCCTGAGGGCCTGAGAGTGCCCACAAGAGCATGAGACTGCCTGGTGTCTGAAAGCTGATATGGTTTAGTACAAACACAATTCCATCAATTTAAGTGTCTTAAGTCCAGGTGAAGGAATGTTCTACGTCCTTTTGGATTCAGGTGCCTTTATTCTACCCAAGTCTGACCTTAAAAGCTTATATCCCTTCTCAGAGCTGGCTCCAATTACCCGTAATGAGCAGGATGAAGCAAAATCTTTGAATTCTGCTTTGCTAAGCCAGTACTCATTTCTCACTCCCTGGGCAGAAAAACATTTTATTGAAGCATTTTGTCTTTGTGGAGCAAGTGATACATGCTCTGTGGCAGCATACCCTTCCCAGGCTGGGGAAAGCTAATGAACAATGATTCTTAAAAAAACCCCAACTTTTCTGTTATTTAACTATTAATTCAGATGCAATATTGAGAGGGAAATGAAAATGAAAGGTGTTTTTTATTATATCTCTTTTTCTAATTTATACAAATGAAGGCACAATTAAACAGGCTGAAATTTAATTACAACATGCATTTCATGTAAGCAAACACATTAAAACTGAGAATTCCAATCTTGAATGCAGAAATTGCCATAATGGAACAGAAAAAATTTCAAGTGCAGGATAAGCTTTTGCCACTGTCACTTTGCACATGGCCACAGAAATGGCAGATACTGTTTCTCATGTTTTTTCTTAGCAATAGGACAAGAATGGAACAATATTGGCCATATTCTCAGCTGGCATTTATAGCATCCCAACTCCACTGAATTTTTTAATTTTTCTCAGTTTTCACCAAATACATGTGTTTCCTGAGGGCCAGCCAGTGCACTTCAATGGCAGTGGTTTACATTGACTGTGGATCAGATTTTATAGATCCAAAAGCCCATAGATTTTCTTTGCCAAAAAGAAAAATAAAAATAGACAGTAGTTGCTTTTTTAAATCCTAGATTTCTTAGTAATTTGCAACAACAGCTCCAAACTCCTCTTTGCATTTGGGACCTGAATTACAAACACCCTTTGCAGTGATCTACTACTCTTCAAGAAAATGAGATGGACAAGAGAGGTATTATTCCAATAATTTGTATGATTGTGCTCTTTATGAATCATTAATCCACCATCATCATTGCAATATTTGGATGCCTGCCAACAGAACCTCAACTGGTGTGACTAATGTTGGTCATAGAGAATTCACTTGCTCTCATCATTTGTCCAGGAATGAAACAGAGTTTTGTTTGCCTGTGTTTCATGTCCACACAGATTTGTGCTACCATTAAAGATAAGTTTTAAAAATAATTGGTAATCCCACCTTGAAGATGGGCCATCAGCCATAAAATTGTGCAAAAATACTTTGCTCTACAAGATTGCACTTTTTTCTTTGAGAGAGAAAAGTCGTTTAGGATTTCTTTATTAACTCTTGAGTTAATTTTCACATTTCTGAGGAGAAAAAATGTTGGCTGAAGTACTTAGGCCAGTGATTTTGTTGACCTTTTTAATGTCCTGGTAGCATACTTTAGCATTGCCCTGGGAGTGCAGGACAGCCCTCACTTTAACTTTACTGTTTATACAAGGTAAAAATGAAAAATACAAAGAGAGGTCACAAGCCAAGAGAAACCTTCAGGCCCATGGAAAAACTGAGAGGATACTCCCTAGCTACCTTTTCACTGAAATATCTTCCATACCAAAATATCCACTTAAACTATTTCATTATTCTCAGAGATCTCTGAAAAGATCCCAATAAGCAGCTCCAGGAGGGGAACCCATAGCTAAACCCTTGGCTTGGAAGGGTTTTAAGAGTACACACAGGTTGGGGCAGAGCTCCAGCTATGTCACTTAGGTGATGACATCTTGTAAAAAACTGAAGAACTCACAAAGGCTGGAACAAGCATTTATCCAGCCTAGTCTCAGTCTGAGCTGATTTTAACCTGGTTTAGGTGTAATAACAGTTCCCCAGCTGTCAGGTGAGTATTGCCCAAATTGTTTTAGCCTAAATCATTTTAGTTCATCTCTGAATGTCCGGCGTGGAAAGATCTAGAAAACTTGAGTAGTCACTGAAAAAAACAAATCATGTCTTTGTGTTAATTGAAGTGAGAGAAGGTGATGGTGAAGCACTTCTTTTTCTTGAAACCAATGCAAAAAAGCAGACTGTGTTAAGAAAGCATCAAAGTATACCCAGGAAGCTCCCCAGATTATGGAGTAAGAACTTCTTCACTATAAGCATCATGTGAAGATGGGTGGAGAACCTGGGATATTGGTAACTCATCATGATCCCTTCCTCCTCGGGAAATGCAGGAAACACTGACCTTGGCAGTCAGGGAGACACTGCAAAGGTAAAAAATATAACAAGAAAAGGAGGAAATTACTGGAGTCTGTCTAAATCAGTCAGTAAGTGTATAGTAATATGCCTGGCCTAACAAGAATTTGTTCTTAGAAAGTTAATACATTAATTACACTAAAAGCAATTTCCAGCTCTGACAACTGGGTGCCATAACAAGATTTTCCTTATAAAAACAGAAGGGATTTATAAGCTGCTTGATCTCAGGCAGAATTAAGACCATGTACAATGGACTTGTAGAGATCAAGGGAAGGATTCAGTTACCTAAACAAAGGCATTTAATGCCCTTTGAGACATCCTGCCTGGTTTACAGCTGCTGTGGTTTATGGATTTCCCATAAATTCTCTGTCATTGCTGCCAGCTCATACTCAAATGATGTCCTGCCTACAAAATCAAAGTAGTTTGTTTGCAGAAAGACCTGAGGATCTAGAGTCACCAAAGATAGTTCTGCACATCTTAGGATGGAGCTGTGCACTGTTCCATATGCTGACTGCTTAGGCACAAAGGAAATCCATCATAACCACCTTTTTCTGCCAAGTAATATTGCTTCGGTTACTTTGAATGGAAATTGCGTTTTTATTTTGTCATCTCCTCTGTGCCTGACAGAATTAAAAACATTCTGGGGGCTTAATGTGCAGAAGGTGTCAGTTTATTGAAAGGCTTTTATCCTTGTATTTTGGAGTTGATAATTACCTCTCACGAGTGAAACAAAAGGCAAGTCACTGCTCTGGCTGCCTTTCATTTCTCTTCAAACTGAATGTGACTCCAGACTTCCATGTTCTTGGCAAGGATTTCACTAATACAGCAGGTTGTTACTAACCAATGCTATTCACATGATACAAAGTTAATTAGAAAAGTCTGTTCTAATTTATAAATATGCAATTATGGTTAAGCAAATCAGAAGTTGAGGCCTTGCAAGGTTCCCAGTGGGTTTTTATTTTCACGATTCTAGTGCATCCAGAAGAAAGAGTCACTGATCTGTCCTCTGATGTAAAAATGTAATTTGCTTTATTCAAGTGGGAATTGCAGATGTATTAAAACATGTTTTTGGAGTTTGTTCAAATTAATTACTATGAAAACAAGTGAATTTGTGGAATAGCTTTTACGAAAAATATGCAGTCACCAAAATACCCTAATTACTTTCCAGGACCAAGTAATCTGCCTCCAAATAAGCAAAAGGAGAGTGTAAGCTTCATATTGCTTTGTATGATACCCCAGATATTAAATTCAAAGAGATCAAAGCTCAGAGAGGGTAAATAAGACCTCTTGCCCTGTGTCCCAATCTGCTTCTCATTGAAAGTCTGTATTTCCCATCTCTGTTTCACAGGCTCTTCTATGACTCTCTGATATCCTGACTTCCTACCTACTAAAGGTCACAGAGTTCCCCTCCTTGACTCCAATATTGAAATGAATTCATCCTTACTCCAAGCTGCCTTTGTTTGGCCCTTTATATGTGATAAATATTTTTCTTTCTTTTTTTCCTGTTTTTTTGTTTAATAAATGAATATCTGTTATCCCAAACTTTGCTGTTATTGATGTCCTTTTTTATTCTGTCTAATGACAAAAAGCTGTCATAGGGCTTCAAAGAAAGAGGCTGTGCCCAGTATAAAAGCACTGCAGGTTATTACTAGGCCATTGACTGTAACTGTTGGATTGCATCCACACACAATGTTCTTTCACAAAATAGAATTGCTATTAAGTTTGTTAGAATAGTTCATAGGGGACAGAAGCCTAGGCCACACAATTTAACAACTCCTACCATGCACATCCCGTGGCCTACATACAGGAAAGAGTCATCAGTCCTCAATTGCCTTCCCAAGGTTTCTTTGACATTCAAGAACAAGAATGTCAGACAAGAATGACAGACAAGAAACTCTCCTATGAAACTTCATAAACCAGCCTGGGCTGAAAACTGATGCAGCATTAAGAACACACTTGTGTAAATGGAACACCAAGGGTAAAAGAATATTACTGTGGCCTTCCTCACCCGTATCAGATCAACTAGAAAACATATTTTCAGTTTATTCCCCATTCAAGAGAAGTCTATTACATTTATGAATGACAATTCTACTCAACAGGATGGCAGTTTCCATGGACTTCAATGGGACCAAAATCTCATATCACAGAATCACAGAATATGCTGAGTTGGGAAGGACTCACCAGGCTCATCAAGCCCAGCTCCTGGCTCTGCACTTCACTCAGCATTATCTGTAGGTTTAATTATCTCATTTCAGTTCCCTGGTGTAAGTCTGAGGTAGCTTCAGAGACCTGAAAAGAACTGAAGCCTGAAACTATCAGATAATATTTATTGGATTTGGAAATCTGGAGGAGTGATTAGAAAGAAAAACAAAGTTGTTATTGCAGGACTGATTGGAAGCTGATGTAAGTTTGCATCCTTCTGTTCTTTGAGGTGTTTTCATGGTAATGGAGAATTTCCAAGGCCTTCAGATGCACAGTGACAGAGGCATAGTCTTTCTATCATCCTTGGCTGAACAGAAAAGCCTTGACTTGGTGATTTTGAGGATGATTTCCAGTCTTAACGATTCTATGATTTTATGATCCTATCTTGGACTGTGCCTGCAGAAGATCTGAATTACTCTGGGTGTTTGCCAGATCAATGGGAATGTACAGTCATTCCACTCTGGTGGCATTTTTCATTTAGGCATCTGAAATCAGGTGAAATTAACCTGGATCATCTAAAATCTTTGAATCATGCTAAGCTGCTTATTTGATCTAATGTTCCTACCTTGTTTCTTGGCTTAGCCTTAAAGGAAAGAAAAGGAAAACATGGGGGAAAAAGCTAAAACCCTGTGGGTGAGTGAATCCAAGCAGGACCAACAATGAATGATGATACTGAACACACCAAGGAGATTTTCCTTTTTGCTCAAGAACTGGCAAAGTCCATCACAATCAGGAGCCATTTCAAAGCCCTAATGGAGTCCAAATCCCATGTCAGATGTGTGCAACTGCTTCTGGCAGCATGGTAGGAGAAGGTTCAGTGGCCTGACTCACAATCCTGCCTCCTTTTCACACAAAGCTGTGGAGGAGTGAAAAAAAACAAAAATTAAAAAAATACAAAAATGATACAGAAATGAGTCTAAGGAGGAAGGGAGAAGTTCTGAATCCTTTCAAGCACATGTTGCCAAGGAAACCCCTCTTTGCTATCCTTTTCATCCTGCTTGTCTGACTCTCTGTGTGGAGAGAAATGACACTGGGGAATCTCTTCTTGTACAGGGGGTGATTTGAGACAGTTACTTATAAATAAATATTTTATTTATTTTATTCAATTACAAACTTTACTGCTTTTTTCTTTTTTAGATTGTGTCAAGGTGTAAGGTCATCCCAAGTGGAAGAATTTAAAAAGAAAATTAAAATAACTATTGAAAATTCTTTTGTGGAAATTAAGAATGTAAACTTTCTCTTTATAAACACTTACATCTTCAGTACTTGAGGCAAATGAGAGGTTTCCTATATATTATGAGCTTCCTTAATTTTGTGCTGTTGTGTCAACCCCACACACTGTGTGTGCAGTGTGCCAAATAATCAAGAAAATGTATTATTTGTTTCTATTTTGTGTCTTAAGCATATGTGAAGTACATTTCTTCATAAAATCAATTCTCTCAATTCACCTTCATGTTGTTCCAGTGGCAAATGCCACTGAAACCTGTCTGGGATCACATTACAGAGGGGGACAGGTCAGTCTCCCCAAAGGGCCCCAACATTGTGGGATCCAGTGGACACCATCATGAAGAAGTAGACTGGAAAGTTGCTCTAGATCCTTCATTTTGCCAGTATTGGGACATTTTTCCCAAGGCTACTCTAAAACATCTTTGTGCATTCTGCTCATTGCCCTAGACCTATTTCTGAAGGGAGCCACAGAGTTCCTATATCTAGAAAATTATATGACAGCAAAGGCTTCAAAATATACATAATAAACCACAATCCTCTTCCAATGTTTCTCTGCATTTAATGCAACAGTAAAATAGTACAAATATTCAATGAGAGTTATAAAATCACCTTGTTGTGACAGAGGCTTGAAGTCCCCTCTTTTGGCATCTGGGTATGCACAGAATGACAGGGATAACTTGCCCTTTTCAGAAAATTGTACTAATTATACTTGTCTGTCTCACACATATTTAAAGGTTTTCTTCTGCAGGGGGAACATGGACTAGGACTTCTTGGTTTCATGAAGGAACCAAGCCATTGGTGTGCAAATTCCTAGAGAACACTGCAGCCATGTAGATTTTATACTGCAGAGAAGAATAGAGAGCAGGAGTGCTCTTGCCTACTCCAGGGCTGAACTATAAAGAGAAATGGTCAAGTGTTTGCTGTAGTGTCTGATTCAGTAGGCATGCATTAAAAGAGGAGAACTTTTTGTTTCTCCTAAGGAACCAGTGCATATGACCTTAGGACTGGACTCTTCAGCCCCATCTGAAGGAAAATTTCTGCCTCCTGATTCACAGTAATGTCAAATACTCCATTGCATGCACAGCTTGGGCACCAGGAGGGCTGGAGAGGAGGCTGAAAAAAAGATGTGAACACAATCACTGAACTCAGGCTCTTTAGGTTAAATCCTTTTTCAGGTCTGACTGCCAAGGAAAAAAGCTTTGAATTTCCTTGAGGAATATAAAAGACATGGACTTGTTGGAAAAAGTCCAGAGAAAGGCCACTAAGTTGATCACAGTGCTGAAAAACCTCTCCCATGAAGGCAGGCTGAGAGAGTTGGATCTGTTCAAGCTGGAAAAGAGAAGGTTCTGGAGGGTGCTGAGACACTGGAACAGCCTGCCCCAGAGAATTTGTGGCTGCCCTATCTCTGGAAGTGTCCAAGACCAGGTTGGATGGGGCTTGGAACAATCTGGGGGAGTGGAATTTGTCCCTGTCCATGGCAGGGGTTTGGAATAAAATGATCTTTGAAAGTGCCTTCTGTCTGAAGCCACTCTCTGATGTCTCTGTGATTCTGTGAGTTACAAACTGACTGGTTTGGGGCATCAGGCCATTCCTGTGCCTTGCCATAAGTGCTGCAACCATGGGTGAATATTTTGTTAAAAGTTTCAGTACATGTTCACTTCCCAGATTCTTTCCATCCCTGTTTTCCCACTACATACACAAATTACCTGATTTGCACCCCAAATATCAGAGGAATCTTAGCCCTCATTTTCCTCTCTTTCATTGTTAATTTGTCAATTAGCCATTTTTATCTAGGGATATACCCCGTGGCCTCTGTGGGGAAACAACTAACAATCCCTAATTTTCAAAAGACACGCTGATCATGCATTTATTGATAAGCTAATTAAAGAGACATTGGATCTGTATTAATTTTTGGAGTTCTGTATACTCACTTCCAACTTGGATTCCCAGGCAAGGTTACAGGATCTTTCTCAAATCTTCATAACAAAATGTCAGTTGAGGGATGGAGTAAATTCCATGTGGGACAATAAAGGCAAAGCATTATATAAATGAACCTAATGTTAATAAATGTAAATGAGAAAGAAAGGAGGGGGGGGAAAGGAGATATTACAAAATTAAGGGATGTGGTCAATATTTGTTACTAAAAGGCAAAAGTAAATCTAGGCAAGTTGAAAACAAGGAGACAGCCAAATGCCATTCAGGCAGAGTTAATGCCAGAGAGAAAAGAAAGAGTCCTGTGCTTTCCTCCATTTCACACCAGGCCTGCACTCAATAAATCAACACATGGATTTAATTGCTGTGACAAATGAATATAGTGAGGGGAGTAAAATTCTGCTGGGTAGTGCAGTCATCCAGCAAAACCCTGGTCAGCAGAGATATGTAGGTCAGTGATTATGGACCAGTGAGCAGAGGGAGTCCCTCGTGTGAGAGCCTAGATGAAAATCTCACAGTGTAATCTCTACTAGAATACCAGACTGTAAGTGTGTCTGGCTTCAGCATCCTTCTCAATAACCTTTAGGAGAAGAGGAAGGTATTACACAGAGTGGCAATTAGCAAGACTGACAGAGCAAGGGACTGGGATTTATTGCTGGATTTTTCAGTTTGCTTGATTATTTTGTTGGGGTTTTTCAGCTGTATTTCTACTTCCATTTTTAAAACCAAATTCAAAAATGAAATCAGCTGAGATTTTAAAGTTGGAAAAAAGGGAAATAAGAGCTTTATAAAACTAATATCCCAAATAAAGGCAGTGGGATGCTGTTGCAGCCTGTGTTCCCCACAACCTCTGTCATAGTGGAGATGAGATCTCAAAGGGACTGATGAGGCAACTCTGATCTGAGGGGTGAAGAAGTATTGAGGAATAGTTCCCACTCCTTTGCAAAGGTCTCAGCAGTGCTGGAACTCTCCTTCAGCCCTGTGCTAGATGGTAGAAGTTATTCTGATACATAAGATTGATTTTTTTGTAAAGCCAATTACATTTAGAAAAAACAAGCTCTGCATCTTCCTAATATTTACTTACCTGAGCAAAACTGATTGCAATTCCTGCTCTGAGGAAGTATTTTTTCCACAGTATGGATCATGTCACCCATTCCCTGCTGTACCCTTTTTCTGACATCATTGTAGGTGATGGGGATGACATTGAACCAATTTTCTACATCCAGCTTATTACATTCCTCTGATGGAAACAACACTTTCTACCTAATGCAGGGAAACCTTCCTCCATCAGGGGCTCTGGGCAACCTGGTTTAGTTGATAGAACTCAGGGGGGTTGGAGCTAGATGACATTTAAAGGTCCCTTCCAACAAAACTGTTTAATGATCAGGATGTCCTTGTGGAAGAACACAAACAAGATCTAAGGTGTCTTTTCTACTGCTGAAGCCAGTCAAGCTCATTGTAATTGATAAGCTCTGTAAACACATTAATATCAGTTAGAGCAGTGAATCTCATAGGAATAGTGCTGCCTGCAGGAAATCTTGTACTTCTTTTCTCTGTTTTTATCACAGATGGAGGATTGGTACCACCAAAAATACAATGCATAATAAACTTGTATAAAACATGTTTAAATAGCACGTATAACCAGAAATGCTACTTTGTGTCTTCATGTCTGCATTGTCAGGTGTTTCTACTGATCAGATCCTGAAATTGCATCACATTTTTCCAATAAAACTCAAAATATTTTATAGAAATTTCTGTAAGTTCAAATATCAACATGCAATAGTCACTGGTGGCAATTAAGGCATCTTGCTTCGGAATTCTGATTACATATGAAGGATTGATAAATTTTTCCTCTGATTCCATGATTACTAAATCAGGGGTCATCATGAGCATGTAGAATGACAAAGCAGAAGTGTATTCAGCTGCATTCTCTGCACATTCATCCAAAGGTACCTCAGTGGGTAACAAATTAACAAATCCTTTGTGTTAATCTCCAGGGATCACAATAATGAGAGAACATATTCTGCTTCATGGAATATATCAAGGTCAAATCCACCTTTTCAAGCAGGTCCACAGTTTTATGGATTTGCCTGTATTGTTGTCAGTGTTTTCTTTAATTTAACCTTCTGACTTACACACCCACAAAGAGCTTTTACTTTTCCCTCTCTTCCCACTTTTTCTTTACTCCTCCAATAGCGTGCTTTTAGTTACATTGTACAACCCAGCAAGCAAAAACAAAGAGATATTAATTTTATAATTTTGCTTCAATTTTCCTTTCAGGCAGAGATCCTGCCTGTTTGGGCAGTTACTGGATCTGGGACACCCTGCAGAGACAAAAGGACTTAACTCATCAGTAGGGACTTATGCTAATTGTAAGGTGCAGAAAACCAAAAGCTATTCCTCCAGAATGTAGGAGATGCAGCCTTAAATATATACCACAGCCACAGAAAAAGGGCAGGTTTTAGTTATTCTTCATGAAGGCCCCTAAATTACTTACAGTGGCAAAATCTGGGCTTTCTAGATGAATAGTGGCTCACACCTGAGCTTGGTTTCTTTTAGCTCAGATGCCAGGTAGTGTTATCAGAAGAGTACATGTGGTGTGTTGCTAAGAGAAAGATATCTTCTTGCCATTTAAATAATCTCAACCATATTTTCTGATTGTGACATATTTTATGACCTTATGTAATGATAGATGATGGTAGAAGACAGGCTACTCCCTGTTGGCTTTAGGGCAGTCTCAAAACAGAGGGAGAATAATCTCTGTGTTAAAGAGAACTTTCTTTACCAAATGGACCCTGAAGGTATACAACTGTTATTTATTACCGCCCAGCAAATCCTTCATTGCCAGAAACAATCTTCTTCCTTTATTTTATTTATTTAATTTCTTATGTTACAAAACTTTGTTCTGATGATTTATTCAAGCCCCGTGAGGTTTACAGTAAGTTTATTCAGTTGCCACAGGAAGGGAACACAAGAAGAGACAAAAATAAACCTAAGTCTGTGACACAAGAGGCAGATAAGTATTTTGTCTCAAAATTTGTCAGATCCAGACCCATCATCTTTTGCAAATGAGAACACTAATCAGTAGTCTTGAGTCTGAGCTGAATCTTCAAGTTGCATTAGGTAAACGATCATTTATATTCCAAAGATGTTATGTGTTTGAAGTTGGATTGAAAGTGGTACTGGGAAATATTGTATGAGACAAGTTTATTAAAATAAAATCTGCACTGAAAATATGCTCTCTGGAGGAAATAAATTGTGTTGTATTATCTGGTAAGTTAATTTATTTTTCTTTCCTTGTAATATATTCCTATTAGGGCTAACATATTCGTGTTTTGGTTATACTCATCTGGAAAGACCCAGGTCATGCTACCCAACACACCAGTGTTATATAGAACAAAGTATAGGACAGTGAGTCAACTAGTCTGTAAAAACAGAAATAAGGGGTTTATGCTGTGTTTTGATTCCATGTTCAGGGAGAAAACAGTTCCTTTTACAATGTTTTCTTCGGGGAAACTGGACTCATAACATTTAGAATGAAAAAGGGTAATGTGAATAAAAGACTCATGCTTGGAAAAGAGGTATTAGATATACATGCCCAAAGTCATTTGCTGACCTTGAGGGAGCATTGAGATTAATCTTTTCTTTTTCCAACCAAAAAAAAAAGAAAAAAAAACAGAGCTTACTTGGAGGAAAACGGAGCATAATCAGACCCATTTTTCAATGTAGCACCGTACAGAGGCACATATATAATAATCAGTGTTGGCCTGATCAAATCACAGATCTAAGTCTACATTTTCTAGGCGGGTCACTGGGCTTTTGTTTTATTTTGCTTGGGGCTTTTTTTCCCTCAAATGTGGGCAGCACAAGACTTCTGATCATCTCGAAGTCCTTCTTGTGTTTACCCTGATAACTGTATCAAGAAATACAATTAGTTTGTTTTTGGAGGCAGAGAGAATTCTCAGGAACAGAATTTAAGTGCCAACAGCCACTCCTGGCTTTGGGTGGAAACAGAGCCTAACTCCAAAGTCTTTTCAGTAGTGGGTTTCCCAATACAGGCTTACAAAGCCACATTTCCCTAAGCTAACTCTATCCCCTTCATTCTTTAACTCCAACTTCTATTCCAATGCTTTTAGTCCACAGAAATTTTTATAGTGTCATGAAAACTGGAACTGCTTTAGCAGTAGGGATTTAGGGGGCCTTTTACAGAATATTCCAGTTTGTTGATTAGACAAAGTTTGTGTTTTCAAATTCACTTGGGAAAAAAAAAAAAGAAAAAAAAAGCAAGAAAGAATAAACAGAGCAGCAGCAAAACAGACATTATAAAAGTAGTAAAAATTTTGAAGGACTACCTTGAATTTCCTTTAGGTATAGGAGATACACAGGCAGAGCCAGCAGGTGCATCCCATGAAGTCTGACTGCTCGCCTTAAAAAGAAGGCATTTGGCATAACATTCAAGTCATCCAACACTCAGACCCTATTGCTCCCTGTAAAATTATATGACCATAGGCAAGTCTGAGTGCACCTGGTAGTGATTACCTTGAGGCTATATGGGAAAAATCTGAAAAGCCAGAAATATTTCAGTAGTGACTGAGTAGTGGCCTTTGAGAATCTAAACACTGGCTCTGGGAGCATCTGAATGATTTTAGCAGCCTAAACAGATCCGTCAAAAACCAAGTCATAGTCATTTGTGAGGAATTGGATATTACAGGTAAAATCTCCTAAGATCCAGCCCAGCCCCCTAACTAGGAATATTAGCATATGCTGGTTGAGAAGTTTGTCAAGCACAATTAACTCTCAATTAGCTCCTGTCTCTTTTTTCTTCCTGTTTGCTAGCTTATGTAAGGTTTGATTTACAGAGGTGACACATTATTACTGCATGGGCAACAGGATTTGTTATGTCATGCAAGTTAATGTCAGATGTAAGCAAAAACACAGATTGGGAAAATCACCTCTCTCTGATACAAATATCAGTAGTCATAATCATGCTTATAGGGATGCTGTATGTAATAAATTTATAATAGAGGACTTCCTTCCACAAAAATTGCAGCAAGCTCCCTTTTCCTTTTCCCTATTTCAGGCTTTTTTGCAAATTGCTGTGTCTGCCTGGTCCCCTGGGAAACCTGTGCACATAGATACAATACTGGGAGAGAAAAAAAAAGGAAAAAGAAGAAAAAGAAGAAAAAGAAGAAAAAGAAGAAAAAGAAGAAAAAGAAGAAAAAGAAGAAAAATATCTTTGTCCTCAACACACACATAGACAGAGCTATTTACCTAATGGACAAATGCTGATTTTTTCACCCTAAAGTTATCAGCACGAAGCATTCAAGACTGGGAGAGGAGGGGAAATATAATGTTGATACTAATGCCTGCAGGTGTGGAAACAGAGGTGGCTGTAAATTTCCATTGAATTTGGTACCTAATGGGGTGGTATTTTTTCAATAATTCTTGTGCACTTGTCACAGAAATTTTGGAAAATTGTCTATATATTATATTGCATGTCATAAATACAGTAATTTATGGTGCATTGCTCTTTGCAATCTAGTGCACCATACTAAATTTGGGAACAGCACTTTTTTGTCAACTTGGAAGTGTAATCAGTGGCAACATAACTTCAAGATTCCATTCTCTTCTTCTCCCACTCCCCAAAATGACTAATACTTCTATTAATGGAGAGAAAGGGGAAAATAATAAGCCAGACAAAGATGGATGTGCAAAATGAGGTATAAATAATATGAAGGAGACTTGGGTGACTTGCACAGTTGCATGGTCACGTCCAGAGGGTGGCTCAATATCCAGGTGGAGATCTGTGGTGAGTGGTGTCCCTCAGGGGTCTGGTGCTCTTTAATGTCTATATCAGTGATACAGAGAGTGAGATTTAGGGCACCCCCAGCAAGTTTGCAGATGACATGAAGTTGTGCAATGCAGCTGACACAACAGAAGGATGGGATGCCATCCTTAGGGACCTGGACACACTTGAGGAATGTGCCCATGAGAACCTAGTGATCAACAAGCCCAAGTGCAAGGTACTGAACCTGGGTCAGGGGCAACCACCAGTATCAGCATGGGCTGGTGGGTGAAGTCACTGAGAGCAGCCCTGGAGGGAAGCATTTGGGGGCTCTGGTGGACGAAAAGCCAGAGATGAGCCAGCAGTGTGCCCAAAAACCCAACAATATCCTGGGCTGCATCAGAAGCATGCCCAGCAGGCTGAGGGAGGGGATTGTCTGTCTGCCCTTCCCTCATGGGACCCACCTGGAGTGCTGTGTCCAGTTCAGGCCCCTGGGAAGGTGTGGGCCTTGTGGAGTGTGTTCAGAGGAGGCCATGTCTCAGGTTCTGAGTTGTTGCTGAAATGGCTCCCGAGGTATTTACAAGTCTTTTTTTCCCAGCCCCGCACTCAAAGAAGAAATCAGGATTCCTCGGCTCTTGCTCTCAAGGTTGTTTATTTTCTGTTATCTAGAACATTCTTTCTCAGACCTGCAGAGGTATGTCCAGCAGGCTGGGTTGAGGCACAATGACCACCCTCAGGGCGGTGTTATCTTTTTGTACTAAAAACTACATGTACTTTATTTACAATAATTTTCCAATACCTATCACCTATATTAGACAGTCTGTCTCTAAACCAATCCAAAAGTGCCACCATCACAGCATAAGGTAGAGGACAAGAAGAAGAAGAAAGACAGGACACACCGAGATTCCTCCATCTTGCCTCTTGAACCCCCATTCTAAATCCGAAAAATTCTGCATTTTCACCCTGTTATAAATTCACTAACGTTCTACTCAAACCCTTGTGGCTTGTAATTCCTTGCACAAAGTTGGTAATTGTTTCCATGGGTTAAAATCAAAGGCACGGGTGTCTGTGACTCTGTGCCAAGGTCTCTGAGCCCCTTGCCAGGGTCTCGAGTCCTCCAGGGCAGCCAGAGCAATGTCCTGGGTTCCAAGACCCATGAGCACCATCAGAGGGACGGAGAACCTCTCCTGTGAGGACAGGCTGAGAGAGTTGGGGTTGTCCAGCCTGGAGAAGACTCTGAGGATCCCTCATTGTGGCTTTACATACTGAAATACTTGAATACTGAAAGAAATGGGCACAGACTTTTCACAATGGCCTGTTGTAATAGAACAAGGGGTAGAGGTTTAAACCCCAAAGTGGGTAGGTTTAGTCTAGATACAAGGAATAATTTTTTTTATGATTTTTTCATTGAGGGTGGTGAAACACTGGACCAGGCTGCCCAGAGAGGTGGTGGATGCCCCATCCCTGGAAACATTCAGGGACAGGTTGGATGGGGCGGCTGAGAAACCTGACCTAGTTGCAGGGGGTTTTACTCTAGAGGACCTTTAAGAGTCCCTTTCAACATGAACCATTCTATGATTCTATGACTTTAGGGAGTGGAAAAGCAGACTAGACTCCTCTTTCAGGGCATGTAGGACACAAATTCAAATTGGCTGTATGGTTATCTCCTGATAGTCTACAAGGTAAATTGTTCCCAAGATCATTTTGCTTTTTAAGATCAAGCATATCTGTGCCACAGAAACCAAAATAATCTCCTAGGAAAATTTAGAAAGGAAAAACTCCTCACCAAAGAACTTAAAAAGATTTCAGGTATTTCCATCCTCCTTTTTATCCTAATATTTGTAAGGATCTCAGCAGAGGTACTCCGCTCTGTTCTGGAATTCAAGATTAGCATAGCCCACTTAATGAAATGTAAACAATAGTGATGGTACTCCATGAGCAGCTGAACAGCCAGCCTAGGTCCCTAGCCTCTTCCCTAAATAAATAAAAGAATTTTCAAGATCTACCTGGATAAAGAGAATCAGTTCAATTGTTCAATTATGTGTCAACTTTTGATATTTTTATTTTAACAAACCATTTCATTTTCTAAGCTGGAAATAATATCTGCATGAAAAAGTGTTTAGGGGGATGGTATTCTTGAAAAAAAAAAAGACATGAGGGAGGAAATTCTTCTCCTGACTATTAAATAATGAAAGTAGGCCAAGTCTCTGCTTGGATCCAAAGCTCTTCAAAATAATTCATCATTTTCTTTTCCTTCTTCCCTTATCCTAGTTTCAGATTTTTGGAGCTTTATTTTTTTTTAAGTTAAATGAAAATCAAGCTTCTAAGTAGCTCTAGGGATCCCTGTGAATTCCACATCAGGGCTTCCCAGTGTGCTGCTCAGCTGTAAGAAAAGGATAAAAGAATATCAATGTCTCCTGTTCAGATAAACACTTGTAGGCCTTTTATAACAAAGGGAGTGATTTAGTCTTTTACTTGAGGAAGAGTAATAAAACATTCTTTTCCATTGCCATCTGTAACATAAGTAGATTTGTCCCAAACGTTGTAAAAAGTCAGTGGCAATATATTTATAGTCATTCTGCAGAGATTCAGATAACAGAACAAGGGGCCAAACAAGTGAGGATCAGGCTTTCCATTGTCACTGACAATTTGCCTTTATTAGGAAACAGAGGTGGGATTCACCTGATCCAGCTTTAGAGATCTTCACTGCAGTGCCTCCAGCTGTGCCAGCCACCCCAGGTTTCTTTGTAGTCAGCTGAGAGAAAAGGCATGAGTGAATAAGTATAATTCCCATGACCTACTTTAGTAATCTAAATTCAGACTGTGCAAGGATTCATCTCTCTTCATAGACCAGAAAGAGGTCCTAAGTGGAAATGTCAAAATTTATTCAGATGAACTACACTGCAGATGACCTGAAGAAGCAGGACATGAAAACATTGTGATTTGCAATGTAATACCTCTTGTAAAGCCCTGATCAGTGAGTAAAATTCTACTAAACTTACTGAGAGTCTGGTCCAAAGGCAAATTGTCAAATCAAGGTAGGAGAAAGATAGTGTTATGTGAAGCTAAAAGGAAGATTTTTAAACAGAGAAAATAAAGACAAAAATTATTTATAATTGTAGTGCTGATATCCCATTGCCCTGAAAGAATTAAACATTAAGAATTTCAGCTAATTGATCCTTTAATTTTCTAGTCTCAAGTAACCTCTGCATAGGAAAAAAAAAAAATGAATCCAAAGTGACTCATTTTCAAACTTCAAAATTTTTTTTTCTATTTTCAATAAGACCTCATCCAAGAACAGCACTTTTCAAATGTTGTGTGGAAAATTTTAAAATGGGGTACAGTGATAATGCTGAGAGTCCTTTCAAGAACAGCTGCAGGTTAGGGGCTGAAGGCTTGCACTAGATTCATTTACTGTGGGTACAGTATCACTAATTTCAATGGGACACAGGGCTCTGCCATCAGTAGTGATAACTGCAGGGCTCAGGCCAAAATCTGCAATGAAATTTGAGCATAAAAAGTTACTGAGCCTCCATGGTATGTGTGGTCATGCAGTGTTCTCTCTCATTACGTTGAATAAGATCCTGTCCTGGGTCAAGCCCTGAGTTTCTGCCTCAGGCCCTGCCCCTGCCTGTGCAGCAGTGGTGGAGCTCAGGGACCCCGAGCCCTCAGCCTCTGACACTTCTTTGGTCTCAAAGCAGAGCGTGGCACTGGCTGGCAGCTCCTGCTGGCATCCCTCTGCTCTCAGCTCAGTTCTCTCCTGCCCCTCTCTCCAGTCTGGGGGAGAGAAACCTCGCTCTGGCTTCCACTCTGATAGGAAAAGCCATGAAGCAATCCTCATTCAGAAAAATGGGGTCAAATTCAAGTCTCATGATGAAAGAACTCTCTCTTTTCATCTGAGTGGGTCTTGCACTCATTAAATGTGTTGCATGGAGCTACAGACGTCCAGAGTTTAATAAGGATAATACAATGGAAAATGTGGAGCTTCTTACAGCACAGCTGCGAGAAAGGAGTTGAAGATTGAAAATCGTTTCAGTAGATGTCTATGAAGAGGATAATCCTGGCTGAGATTTAAATTACTGAGTTTTGCCATCTATATAATTATTAATGATCTGTAATTTTTTCAAATTTTATTATTTATTAATAGGCTACGTAGATTTTTGGTGTCACAAACAAATGGATTACAGAGTATATATGTTGTTCAGATGCATGTTTTGTCTAAAAGTATATTTTATGACTTTTGATATTGTCACTGATCCATAGTACCATGTGAATATTATTTCAATAATAAAATTGCAAATTATGGTATGTATTTAGTTTTATCAAACTGGAAAATCAGCAAGATAATTATTCTGAGAGCTGATGGAATAAGGTGGTAAGGTGGGACTTGATCTTGCCATTTAGTCCCTGAAAGTGGGAACTGAGCAGAGAGGCTGCCAAAGTTTTAATGAATATTAGCTTGACTTTCCCACCATGCCTGGAAGTTGGAGAAAATCAACAGTTTGCTGGAGCCACTTTTCACAGAAAGAGCTTCTTATTTCTCATATATCCCCACATGAAAAAAACATCAACAAAGACCTACAAGCAGGAGATGACAAATGACTAAGAATCTGCATCATTCTGGTAGCTGATACCACCTCTCAAAGGGCAGTGTTTATCTGTATTTTTTCATTGTCCCATGTGACAGATTACTTGTCTGGTGTTCAAGCCAATTCTGCCTCAATACTTGGCCCAAAATCCAAAACAAGCCAGACACTCCAAGTGATTTTCATGTCTATGTTGAACTATATTATCAAAGCAAAAAGAAAAAACAAAACTACAGATCTAAGTTGGACCCTTTCAGGGAAAGAATAGTTTGAAAAGTTCTTTCTTAGGCTTCTGCTGGCAGTCCTGTTTTAACATGAGATCCCAGAGAAAGCTGAGTTTGAGCTGTGGCAGCCCAGGTGTGTGGAATAACTGAGTGTCCTGCATGTGAACTGCCACTGGGTTCAGAATCTGGGTGCTTATGAACATGCAGGAAATCAGGTCTTGCCTGAAATGTTCAAACAAACACACAGTCTAAGGAAAGGAGGCCAAGAATCTTGCAGAAAACTTTTGCTCAGATTGATGAAAATTTTCTGCTTCTGAGGAACCCACACCATTTTTTACAGAAATTTTTATGCCAGTCTCTGATGATGTGTCACATTTTGTACTTGATTGTCAGGGATAATATCAATACAAGAACCACTCAATCTCATCTAATAAAAAGTTTCATGAAACTAGGAGAGTGTTGTTGGTACATACTTCTCCCAGCTTATACTTTCCAAATCTCTGAAACAAATCTACCCTCTTTGCTCCTTAGGTTATATTGAATTCACATAACAGTAGTCCCCTACCTTTTTAACTCTAAGCAGTAACCAGTGCATTATTATAGCCAAACTACCAAACAGCTGTAACTATTTTAAAGAACAAAATCTCAGAGGAGTCTTATTACAAAAGCAAATTTGATATGGACGCACAAGCCAGCACAAGCTCTCTCCTAGCATAAATCACACCAGTGCCATTATGAAACTGGACCAGGTTTTAGACCCACAGAGGATCCGACCTCTTGCTCTGGCATTGGGCAGCTCAGAAAGGCTGTTCCAGTAATTGCATCCTCAGCCATGCATGTGCTGGGCTGGAGCACGGCCCTCTGATCAGCTCCTGGGAGCTGAGACGCACAATTCATATAAAGGCGTAAAGACAGCATAAGTTATGTGCCCTGTGAAGGAGCTGCCAAGGTCACTGAACCAGTGTTTTTTGTGTCATTACAGAAAATGAAATTTTGTGAGAGAGACAAATTTCCACAAGGCGGGAAAGAGACAGAGTGAGTGTTTTGCACATGATTCTGGGAAAAAAAAAACCAAAAAACCAGTACAGAAATATTGTTCTCATTATGCGTACTAGCACGTGAGATAATTGTGTTTGAGGTTGGTAATTACCATATTTGCATGTTTAGGTTGTATCTCTTCCTTCCATGTTATTAAGTGGCTGCTGCATTATTTCATCAGAATGACATGCTGTCATCATGGGAGCTGAAACATCTTCTGTGTGTCAAAGCACACAGCTGTAAAAAACATTGTTCAGCCCCTTGTTTTCATCCTACATCAAACTAGCAAAAAGCAAATTCATTACGGGAAAAGATCAGCAAAGCTAATGGAGCTGTGGCTGAAGATGGATTTGGAAGATAGGACTGTATAATTTAGAGTACCTGGGCTAAGCATCTCTCCAATATTCCCACACAGAGTGAAATACAGGATTAATAATTATTGTGTTTTGTTCTGTGCACTTAAAGACCTTTAGTCTGAACAGTGCAAAATGCTTTATGGATATTAATTAATCAAACTTTAAAAGCCACACATAGGGCACTTAATTTACTGCTACTAATGCCAGAGTTCAATTTATCTGTAAACATCATAAAAGTCTTGAAAAGTAGGTAACCCTGTACAAACCTGAAATACACCCTGATCATTTCCTCTGCCATTTATAAGTTGCTTCCTGAGATTTTTTTGGAATTTTCTGGGCAGTCAGCATCAAATATGTAAAACTTATCCTCCTTAAAGAAAGATCTAAAAAGAAATAAAGGAAATAACTGAAGACGAATGGAAAACATTGCAATAAATAGGATAATCACTTGATAAAGGAACTGCCCATCTCTCTCCTCCTATATTTTCTATCACCTTCATTCCACTCAGCTATGGAAGGTCAATGCCAAAGTTGAGTAATTAACCAGTGAAGGTAAGGAAAATTTAAAAGGGTGCATTGTTTGAAACAGGATTTTTGGTATTGACCCTCAGTTTTTGGGTATTACCATTAGTCAAAAATAAGCAAAATAAGCAGAATTACTTGCTTGCAACTAGACGGGAATACAGAAGTGAGTAATCTAATGTCAAAGTTATAGCAATTCATTTTCTGAGGTCCTTCCATTTTCAGTCTTACCCTCCAATCAAACCAATTACTGAATATTGGAATTAAGAAAATCACTAAATTATTATCTTTAAAAAATGGCCTGGTTTCAGTGCTATTCCTTTCAGCTACATTTACAGAGGTTTATAACTAAGAATTTAATGCAGAGGTAATGAAAAGTATAAGCTATTATGGAAAACAAAAATTGTTATTTTTTCTTGGAAGAAATACATCCAAATGATTTATTTCACTGAAAGTCAAGCTTCTGTGCATATCTGCTATGATTTTTTGACAAAGTGACCTAGTATTCTTTTTTCTTTTTCACAGAGAAAAGATAAGTGAATCACATGATGGAAAATGAAGAGGACTCTTATTAAGGTAGAACACAAGAAAAAGTTCTAAGGAAAATGGAGAGTCCTTGGAATGAAATGGAGAATTGAAAGTGAAAAGTACAGACAGATACAGTGTAACAGTAAAGATTCAAGTTTAGCATAGAAGGGTAAAAATAGTACCAAGTGATTAGGAGGTGGACACAATACTTTCTTGTTGTTACAGCTTAATCAGTTGTTGATTTCAGATATTCAGTACAAAGCTTAAAAAGGACGAATGGGCAAACTAACCCTGGATTATGCCTTTAGAGATGGAACAAACCACTCATTTTACATCACTTTTTATAATATTAGGTGATGGGATTTAAATAGAAGGAAAGTCTTACAAGAGAGGACATGTAAAAATACAGTGGAGAGAGGCAGTTGCTGATTTATTGATGTTCTCTTTCACTCATCACACAGAGCTGAAGAGCCTGGACAGATCACTGATTTAACTATGTCTCCAGGAACTTCTAATTATAACTTGTAGTTGTTCCTGCTTATCCATGGGCCTGCAGAGCCCATCACCACAGATTTCAGGCCACTGCAATGGAGATTTAGTCATTGTGAATTTCAGGTGAGCTGAAGACTTACCTGCTCTGAAGGTGTCTTTTGTTTATAGATCTTAAGCATTTTCTCTCATTGAAAGTAGATTACTTTATTACATATGGTAAAATATTGAGCAAAATGAAAGTGGTGATATCAGTAGCCATCTCTGGCATAACAATTGCTCCTCTTTGTAAATTTTTTTCCAGAGTTTGAGCATTTTTTTTCCTCAGTTATTATGTGTAGACATGGTGGTTAGGGTGATGGCTTAGTGATGGACCTGGCAATGTAGGATTAATGCTTGGACTTGGAGAACTTAGATGTCTTTTCCAACTTTAATGATTCTGTGATTCTTTTCTTTTCCTCCAATAAACTCAACTATTGAATTATGTTCTTGCAGACACAGAATTTGAGTATTTAACATTCTTTAAATCTATTCTTCCAGTTGAAACCTCTATGTTGAGAGAGTTCTTATTTAGTATTGCTTATGCCTTGCTCATGAAAGACTTGTTTGTAAGGTTCTGACTGGCAGTAACTGCAGTAAAGCCATGCTTGCATGAGAAGGATGTTTGTTAGCTTTGAGAACTCAATTAACATTGCAGAAGTTTAGAATTATTCATGGAAAGATAAAGTTGGGGTTTACTCCTTAGTCCAAATATTCACACCCAAAATGTTAGAGCAGAATCACCTGGGGCAAAAATCAAGACTGCTTGCCGGGCCCGAGGGTTTCTCAGGACCTATCCTCTTTCCTCAAACACATTTGTCATCAAATCCTTTTCAGTCTGTTACAGTTATGTTGTTCCTTCCTTAAACTTCTCTTCAGCATCCTAATTTGCAGACCAAGAGGAAAGGCTGAAGCTTTCAGTAGAATTAAAGTTGTGAGAACACTTCTTAACTACTACTGGGTCAGAAAAAAAGTGTTCTATTTCATGTTAATATTGCTTGGTAGTCTGGAAGGGGAGAGCCTCCTCCCTGGCTGTTAGGTTTGCCATGTCACCTGTCATCCCTGAGAGCTCTTATCTGACAGGCTGATTTGCCTGCAGGTTGCTAGATTTTCACTTCAGCAGCTGCTCTTCAGCCATTTGCTCCTGCCCTGGAGGCACGGTGACATCTGTCACAGCCATCAAGGCAGCTCAAGGCTGATGTTTACAAGAACCATGATTTGGGGTGTCAGGAACAGCCTGGTGACAGTGACTCCCCAGGCATTTTAAAACATCCCTGAGAGATTATCTGTCTCCTGAGATAGAGGAAAGATATTTGCTAGACCCTGCATTTGGACATAAAATAGAGATGGCACCAGTTACTTGCATGACTCCTTGTGGTACACAGGTTAGATAAACCACTGCTGTTTGAGTTCACCCATCTGTCCTCCCTGTGCTTCAGAGGTGTGACAGAATTACCTTGGCCTGACAGATTTCCAGGCTAACTAGCCCAACAAAGAGTGCATGTAGAAATGTTTGTCACTTGTTCATAGCTCTGATCAGGTCATCCAGCACCTTCAATGTCCACACAATGTTTGTCTTGTATTTTGACCATAAATGAGTTTGAACTGTTTGCCAAAGGCATTTCTTTTGCAGCTGCTGCTGCAATTTCCACACCAGAATTTTATTTTTCATGGCTTTATCAAAATATTGTGCTGAATATTTTCAGGAAAGAATATTCCCTTAAGAATCATCTTGGTGATTTCCTCTGCTGGCAGGTCAGTCAGCTGCTTGTCTCTAAAGGAGATGCAAAGAGTTTTGTCAGTAATGGGTAATGGCTCACCTTTCTTCGCTGCTTTATGTGACATAAAGAAATCTGATTGCATGCACTGCTCTGTCCATCAGGTTTGACCTCCAAGGTTTGTGAGATAGCAGACTTCTGTGCAGTGAAGGCTTCTGTAGATTTGCCGGATAAGGTTCAGACACTCTTGTAGTGAAGCTCATATGACATGTGAGATTTTTAGAGCTTTTCCAAAGCTTTAACACTGATGTGTCTTACTGTACTGATAATGAAAAATGAGTTTATATTTAATCGTTCTTGACATACATTGGTTCAAGTATTTTTGAACAAAGGCATTTCTAATTGAACACTTACTGACTTTTCAGCTTTTGGTTTTCAAATTTGTTTTCAGTAGATTTATCTCTTTTTAAAGGAATAGAAGGCACAATATATGCTCATTTATTCTAACAACTAAGCCAAACAAATGTTTCCTGAAATTTCCAGCACTTCCTTAATCTTTAAATAGACAATTGGTACTTCAAGTACATGGGATACTTTTGGAAAGGCATTTCCAGAAATTGGAGAGGGGCATGTGTTTAATTCTGGTAGGCAGTATCTGCCTGGATCAATAACCTTCCAACATTTTAATTGTACTCTCCAGGCTCTGTTGGTGAAATTTAAAAGAGTTTAAAAATGGTAACGTACTGTAACTAATCAAAAGCAGTACAAGTCAACATGATTCATACTTCCATTAAATTTTCTCAGCCTGGTAAATTTTCCTATTTTTAAATTTCTGTGGGAAGAAAGCATGTCTGAGACACCATGAATGGGGTTATTCTGGGCCACCTTCAGCGGAATGCATCAGGATTTTTCACAACTGCTAATTATACTAGAAGACTCATTTTGGTGCTCTAATTCAACATGCTTTCCTCAATCTTGCCTGCTAGGACACCCTGAGAGTGAATATGATGAAAAAGCAAAGTCTGAAGCAGCCAAAATCACTGACCACCCTTGAAAATCCTTGCCAGGATCCTTCAGAGGGGTCAGGGTGTAGCTCATGCTCCACTGACACAGAGCAATGCCATGAGCTGCAACCCTCCTGTCAGGGGAGGAACACAGAGAAGCCCAGATGGTTGGTCAGCAGAGACAGACAGACTGAGGACACACTGCCACTCCAGTGTGCTCAGTGCCAGCATGCAGGACTGCACTGACCCTGTGCATGTGTGTGCTTCATATTCACCCAGGCTGTTCTCTGCATGCTTTCTTGTTTTCCCATCATTCTGTGCTACCTAATTAACATGTCAACCCGTTTTTCTTTCCTCTGCTGTAAGAATCTTGGTTTTATTCCTTTTATTTCCCCCTGTTTTCCTTTCTTTAATACCTTTTTTTTCATAATTTATCATTCATTTACATTTCAATTAACACTAGCTGTTTGTAAAAGCTACCCTGATGGGAAGTATGAAATAAATTATTGAAGTTAGTACAATCTGCACTTCCCATTACCACCTCATTTACCTTAATGGCACTAAAAAGGCTGTAGCTCCCAGTGCAACTCATGCTTCTAATAGGAATTCCCTTGGGAGCCAATCTCATGTGAATTACATATTTACATATGGCATAGGTTTTTCTAGGTGATTATAGGCTGAGATTTAGAGTATTATCCTTTAAGGATGGCAGCTGCACAGAAAGCTGCCTTTGCAGAGTCAAAACATGGCACTGCTTGATTCAAACAGCTAATATGTCTAAGAGGAGTCACCAAAAGTATTGTCAACTTATTGGGCATTTTCAAACTTGTCTACCAATTTAAAAACATTAAAAAAATAAATGTGTAATTTTTCCCACATTGAAATGTTGGAAAAATATCACAAAACTAGAGTCCTTTTAAACAATGGTGTCCTTTTGTTTGGATAAACTAAAACTTGATTTATGGGTTTTGTATTTTTTAAATTTATTTCTACAATTCCCTGTTGCTTTAATTCAAAATTAGGGAAAAAAAAGGTATATTTCAAATTTTTTGTTTAGTTTAAATTTACACCTTCCAGCTAAAGCTGCCGTCTGTGAACCAGTGTTTGGTCATGAAGATTTCAGTTTAGAGGCTGCCAAGCAGCAAAATTTATTGTTTTTTTCAGGAAGACAACACCCAAGCACTAACTAGGATTCAGAAATAGATGCAATTGAGCTGTGCAACAAGAAACTGCCCAATCCCAATGGCTTTTTTCAATATAAACAAGAGGCTAAAAGCAATAATATGGGAAGGAGGCAAAAGAGACACATATAGTGATGTGAAATATGCAAATTTGTGAGGATAATCTGATTAGTAAACTATGTAATTTTTCCTTCTTTGAGTTTCAGGATATCTTAGCTAACATCATTCAAATTAGCTATGTACAGGACTGAGAAAACTGAGTCCTGGGGAAGAGATTTTACTTATTTGCTGCTCTAGTATAGGGAAATATGTGGTCTGACTCCTTTAATGCCTGGCCAGAGCCCAGCTGTGGGACTACATCCATAATTTGAAATAGCAGCATCCAAATTTCATTATCTGAATGTTGGTACCACATGAAAGCTGGACTGGGCCTGCTCTCATTGCCATGAGGAACTTTGTGACTTTGCGAAATTCTTATTTCTGTTTGGTTTTGTGTCTTCCCCCCTCCCACATGAAACTGTCTGGAAACCCAGTGCAGTGGGTACAGTGGTGTTTTTATAACAAAGAGTTAGTGTTGATCTCTCCAGGGTACAAGGGCACCTTCCACTAGACCAGGTCTCTCTTTTTTGAATGACTATAAAGGAAAGGAATGTGCAATAAATTTCTACATTTTCTGCTTCCAAGAATGAAAAAATTAATAACTCAATTCTTATGGAGCAGGTTCCTGCTTTACACCCTCCAAGTCCATCATGTAAAGTCAGAAGAGTTCTGGGATTAGTTCAGGGTGAAAATTCTACAGTTAGAATTTTGTCATTTACTGTAACACAAATCTCCATGAAAAGCTATTTCACTTCCTGGAGTCACTCCAGGTGAACATGGTTGTAAGTAATAAAATAAATCTAAGTCCTTTTGGTAAGAATAAAATGAGAAAAAAAAAAAAGAAAATAAAAGAAGAAAGAAAGAAAGAAATTGCAAGCTAAGGTGCTCAAGTCTTCACAAAGACAGAGAGCAAAAGTTAATGATCTAGCAGAGCTGACAACCTATGAGTCAAGTCAACCTCATTTGCCTTTTTCAAGTGAAAGATGTGACAATATAGTTATTGGTCATTTCCCCTTCATTTAAGTTGTCTCAACTCAAGCAAATTGCGTGTGGTGACAAATGGTGGCAAATGTCATCCCACACAAAGACATCCCAGATAAAGAGGGCAGTGAGGAGGCACTGGAACAGGTTTTCCAGAGAAGCTGGGAATGTTCCATCCCTGGAAGTGTTCAAGGCCAGGTTTGATGGGACTTGGAGCAACCTGGGATAGTGGAAGCTGTCCCCACCCATGGCAGGGAGATTGGAATGAGATGATCTTTAAGGTTCCTTCCAACCCAATCCATTCTGTAACTCTGTGATGACCCTGTCTAATTCTTTGGGGCAGAGTCATGTAAGTCAGTGTACAGCCTCTTTCTGCTTTTGAAACCAAGTGCAGCAAACTCAGTGCCATGAGCTTTCTCCAATGGGGAACCTGCTTCCACTTTTCTGAGGTTCTTCCTTCCGCAGCACACATGTGCTGTCTTCCATCAAGGCTGGAACTGACACACCAGTCAAAACAATTCACTGACTAATTTTAAACAAAAAGCCTGTTTACATGAATAATCATTACTGAATATGTCTAACTATGAAAAGACTTCTCACAATAGCAACCTATTGTTGGAAGTCAATGCATTATGCATTGTTTGAATTCAATCAGGATCTACATTGCAGTGGATTAATCTAGCTGTGTCTTGTGGATTTTTTTCTCTTCCTGTTTTTGTAACCGATCTGCCAACTACAATAGGCCACAGTTTTGTTCAGCTTTTTATGTTGGAAAGTTATTAATACCAGATGTTCATTTTTTGGAGTATCCTAAGCATAAAACATTCCATAATGAAAAACAAAATGTTAACAATTATATACCCAAACTTGGTGGATTAAAGATCCTGTTAAAATTCTGGACTATGTCCTATGTTTAATGCATTAACTCTTTGTTCCAGCAAGGGAGGCCTGAGGCAGGCTGGGTTTCATTTTGCTCAAGGGAGAAAGGAAATGTATTCACATTTCTAGCATTGTTCCTTCAATGTGTTTTGTCAAAAATATCATGACTTTAATAGAGTTACAGAGAGGACAATGGAAATACATAGGCCAGGAGTTTTAGCTGAGTTTTATTCTGTGGATAAGGATTGCCATGCAGGACTTTCAGTGAATTTTCAGCTGAGGTCAGCTCTGCATTCCAATAAAAAAACAACCCACTGACAGAAAAATAGAAATTATAACAAAAAAAAAAGGTGAAAACTCTCTCATCTTTAAAAGAGAGACAGCTTTATCAGGGAAGAATATAAGCAAAAGACTGGATCTTCAGCTGCTAAAATTTGATGCAGCTGCATTATTAATTCTAGAGTGTTGCCTCTTTTCATAGTTTATCTCCCTCCATTAGATTTTTCTGAAACCATTGTTAATTTTCTGCAGCCTGACTTTGGGGAAGTATAGCCTGGTTTGTAAAATTTCAGTGAATTCTTCCTGGCCACGTTATTTAAGATGCTGTAGATATTCCCAGTGAATTTCTAAGGCCAAACAGGGAAGGAAGTAAGCACTGCAGGCTGGGCAAGCCAGCATTTGTAACTCACATCAATAAACTGTGGTGGGGAGGGGTTCATGTGATCTTTTGTATGTTATACAAAGCCCCTTGTTGCAGCTTTCCACCTTGAACTTCTTTCAGTGTAAGACACCAAAGGACAAATCAAGAAGTAATGGAGCTCTGAGACAGTCAAGAGAAGGGGCTGTGTTTGCTCTTCCTGGTGCTTCACAGGGTTGAAAACATAGGAGTAGCAGAGCATCCAGCAAATTTTCCTGACTGGGATGTTTCAAACCAGTTTTCATGCTATTTTATATGGTGCTGGTGAATGCTTCCCTGGAAACATTCAAGGCCAGGTTGGATGTGGCCCCGAGCAAGTTGATCTGGTGGAAGGTGTCAATGCTCATGACAGGGTTCTTGGCAACAAATGATCTTTAACTTCCTTCCAATCCAAACTATTTTATGATTCTGTGAGTAATTAATTTTGGTTTTGCCTAAACAAGAAATGGACCAATTAAGTGCTATGAAGTCTGGAACACCCCTCTAGAATACATGCTGTTATTCTGGCTTGCTAAGGGTGAATTTAAATCAAGAGGAAAAGTAGTTTTAACTTTGGCACTTCAAGAAATGTACAAAGCATGAATGGTTTTTTAATGATAATATTTTTTCCTGCCTTTTAGATCTTGCAAGTACATGCACATGGAAGCATCTTGAAAGCTGATGTCTATGTTGAAAAAAAAAAGCTTACTTTCAGTTCATAATTTGATCTGTTTAGTTTTATATGGTAATGTTGCTAGTTTAAAAAGTAAACTGCCTGACATACCTCAAGAACTAATTTTTTAGTGCCTTTTAGAAGGCATTGTTGTGTCTTCTAATTCATATGCTGTTAGCTTTTCTTTTTTGTGGATATCTGTTGGATAAACTCATCTCACTCAGTGCACAGAGCTCACATTAACATCAGTGAAAATTTCCTGCTTGGAACAAGTGCAGGATTAGCAATAGGTGCACTTCAATAGCTTTCCTTCACATTGGATAAACCCCACAAAGATCAGATGTTTATCTGGAGCTTATCTGACTCACCCAAGCCTCTGGAGGTTACTAAATATCATAAACTGAACCTTTCTTTAAAACTGATGGAACTTCCTAATCTAAAGCTGACCAGAAATACCACAGGTAAAGATTTTCCAGTAAGATTTTTGCTTTTTTTCTAGGTTCAAAAACGCATTATAATGAAGCAGATAGTTATTCCATGTTCACAGAAAATATTTTATGAAATCTGGGTGTAAGCATGGACAAAGAAATTGGAGGGATAAAGGATGATATGAGGATTTTCTCTACCTGAAGTGATTTAGCTGTCCCTAAACAGGCCTGGATATAAATATTTAATAAGACTGGAGAGCTTTTCCCAGTGAGATTTCATTTCTTTTCCTTAAATGGTGTATCACTTCTCTTTATCCACTTCTTCCTTCCATCTGTGCAAGTGCACACACACACACACACACACATATATATACATTTACATTTATATATATGTATAATAATTTATCTGAATAAAACCTTCTCCCACTGTAAGATATATAGGCAGCAGTTCACTGGGTCTTTCCAATTTGCAGTCAGGCTGTGAGAAAATGATATTTCCTCAAGCAATGTTTTTTCTTATAGTTCACAATTCTGTCTCCTACCAAAATAGCATTTTTTGATTTTCCAACAAATGAAAAAGAATAAAATAAAGATCAAGGGTGAAATGATGCAACTCACAAAATTAAATAAACAGGTGTGATAATACAGTGGATAGTTGCAGAGCTGCTTTTCCAAGGCAGAAGAAAATAAAGGATTGGAAAAAATAGTCTTTCTGATTGTTTTTTTACTCATAGCTCTATCACAGTGCTGCTTTCTCTTTGCCTAATGCATTTATTTGTCTCACTGTAAACACATCTGCTTATGCATCCCTTCACTCCCATATTTGTCTTTTTCCATCTTAAATTCATCAGTCCTATATCAGAGTTCTGTGCATTGCAGAAACCTCATCAGGTTTTTCCCTTCAGCAGACATTTTTGTTGGGTCTTGCTTTGTGTATTTTTTGTACAGTTGTTTGATTCCTTGTTACATGCCACTCCTGGATATGAAAAATGCCTGTCCCATTTCACCCCATGGCAACAGGAATGGAGGCCACCTGCCTCACAGCTCCAGCCGCTTCAGCCCTGCATTTCTCTGCCCTTTGACCTGAATTCTGCCCCCAGCATCACAAATTTCAGGCATTTCTTAGGACACTCAACACCAACACTTGCCTCCTGAGACTGAGGGTTAGGATCCTCTTCTCATCCAGGAATTGATTTTATGAAAATTTGGAGATTCCTTAGAAGCATAACCAAAAAGTATGAATGGAAAAGACACCAAAGCTAATTAACACTTGAATGTCCATTTATATGTGTAGTTCCTGCAGCCCTTTGGGAGCCCAAAGACATGGTGGTCCATCCTCAGGCTAAAAAATGGGTTTTTGTCTTGCTTCTGCCTCATTCACACCAGATCTGTGCTTGGTCCTACGTCTGATCTCCAGGAGGGCTGGATTCTCTCTTCTGGCTGCAAAGCTGCTTGTCTTCACCTCAAAATATTCTGCTTCAGTCTTTGTTTTGAGTTGTGCTGGCAGCTCTCAAGGTCTGCTGGTAATCTGTCGGAGTTGTCTGTCTCAGACCAGTGTATGAATATTCTGGAGGTTATTAAAGCATGAAAATGTACCCATGGTGCACAGTTTGCCATGGATATATGTACTGGGCTACTGAGTGCTTACTGGCAGATAAAATTCTTTGATACATTTGCAGATAAAGTATAAACAAAATTGATTAGAATTTGTTTGTCTTACTTTATAGACGCCTTAAAGACGTTACTTACTTGTAATTTGTAAGTATGTGAAATCTTTCATTGCATACCATTTCCTCTTTAGATATTAATGTCCACTTTTAAATTATTCTCTACAATAAATTTTGTAAAACAAACCAGAACTCAGATCTCAGTCTTTTAATGCATAACTGGAATTTTGCTTTAGGAAGAGACTATTCAAAAAAATACTCATTTCCAATATACCATTTAACAACTGATTGACCAGCCTATCAGAACTAAAATGGAAGGACATTGTAGTCTATTTTTTAAGAATTGTAGCTAATTCTGGAGGGATATTAAGACAGAGCCATGTGAACACATGTTCTTGCCATTTTTTTTTCTAATAAAATATTATAAAATACATTTGACGTGTTGATTTCTCAAAAGTGTTCAGACAACCCAGAATTCTTGGGGAATCTTCTTGTTTTGCAATGACGCTAATTTAAAAATGTTACATCAAGCCACTGACATTTTCCAGAAGGCTCTTTTATATGTCTTTTTTTATTTTTTTTGCCACCACAACGACTTTCTCCTCAAAAATAAAAAGTAATATTTCTTGCTTGTGACACTGCTTTCAGAAGAAAGATAAATTTAGAGTCCAGTATTTTTTTGTAGAGTCTGACACCTCTCAGATCAAGATCCTTATTTTATGTGGCTGTGCCAAATTTGCACATAGGATGGGCAATTTCAGATTAGCTGGATATGCTTTGCTTCAATTGTCTCTTTTTACTAAGCAGTCTTTGCCTCTTAGTCCAATTAGCTTTGTAGAAGACCTGTAGCAACACTCATGATACACTCAAGAGAGGCATTGCAACCTGAATTGTTGCCTTGTATTAGACAAAATTACATTTAGTTAACTAAAATCAAACATAAAAAGGCAGTGCTCAACAGATGGAAGTCAAGTCAGGTGAGCCAGAAGGAATCCAGTTCCTAGAAATGCCACCATTTGAGTATGCCACCAAAAATGCTTAATAGGAGCTACTTGAGTGTGACACGAAGGATTGTGTCCAGCATTTCCTCCCTTGGCAGAGCAGGCAGTGAAGGAGAGGGCACAGCTGAGTCCCTGAGTACACAAAGGACATTGATAAACAATTGAAAAAACTCAGTGAAGCACAACTGAAATGATAAAAGTGTCACAGAACACCATGTGTGAGTCACTATTACAGAGGCTTAAAATGAAGAGTTTTAGTTCCAAAAAAAAAAAAAGAAGAGAGCACTTTGGCACTTGGTGGCCTCTACTTTAATACATAATAAATAGAAAATATGTGTACGATGTCACATCATAAGAATTTTTCATTCACTCTGCAGAGAAGCCAGGCAGTGAAGAAATTGCCTCATGTTAATTGTTTTTACCCTGGTGGGAAAGTAGTTTAGAATTTAATAGTGACTTTATAAATGATGTTCTCTAGAAATTACTCTAAAAACCTAAGACACTTAATAGAGAAAAAGTTTATTCTCTGTAGAATGTCTGAGTCATCTCATGGAATTCAATAACAGGGATCTAATGCTCTACTAAATACCAAATTATAGTTTCAAGTAAAAAACAAATTATTGAATGTTAGATATTTTCTGTCAAGTTCTACATCATTTTTTTGTTAAGAAAATGCTTTAAAGCATGAAGCAGGAAGCTAGAATGATTCAAAATTATTTTAAACATGTTTTCACTGTATTTTAATGAACATTTTCTAGAAGTAGAGTGTAGACAACATTGTTGTTTTTAAAAAAGATAAATTGGTTAAATTGAAGTTTAATTCACTGCAGTAACATTATGCTAATCTATAGATAATTGTTATTTATCATCTGAATTTAGCAGAGCAATTTTCCTATTCCATTTTTTTTTTACTTCTAGTGCTTTTGAAAAGTGCTCAAGTTTTGCTTGCTTTTGTTTGGCTGGGTTTTTTTGTTTTTTTTTTTTTTTTTTTTTTTTTGTTGGGTTTGTTTTTTT
>JAWWMS010000120.1:147956229-147970479 GCA_035048045.1 Chlorospingus semifuscus
TCCTTCCTTCCTTCCTTCCTTCCTTCCTTCCTTCCTTCCTTCCTTCCTTCCTTCCTTCCTTCCTTCCTTCCTTCCCCCACCTTTCCTCTCATAGTTAATCCAGATGTTGGCCGTTTCTTGCATTTCCTAACCCACCAGAAAAGACCTAAGAGAAATTCTGAGCACCTATCATGCACACAGGATCAATTTGAATATTTGAGGAAGGACCCAATAAAGCACATGGGGTCCAGCCTGGAGTCTGGGATAAAGAATCCCATATTGCAGGAGGGGGAAGGATCCCAGATGGGAAGGGGTGAGGTTATCCCACTCCTGGGGCATGTCCCATAGCCCTCCCTCCTGCTGCATTGCAATCCCAGCTCTCCCATGCCATCAGGGGTGCCAGTGCAGCACAGATCATCCTATGGAATGATGATTCCAGCACAAGCCTGGGCAAAATTAGATCATGCTCTGAGGATGTTGGAGGAATTAGAAAAAATGAGGAAAGAAAGTACAATTTAAAGTACAATTAAAAAAAAAATTCCAGTTTAAACTTCCTCATAGTTCACTAATTTCTCCAAGTCCCTGATTTCCACCAGAACACCAGAAATAGGATGGTGCTTTCCAGAACCACTGAGTTACTGTCACACACTCAGCAACGCTGCCAAAATCGATTAGTGTGTACAGCTGAGGGCCAGTCCTGACCTCAGCAACCCTCCTGAACCTAATCAGTGTAGCTTGTGCCAAAACACAGTCCCTCACAATAATTTGTATTGCACACATAGAAACAGATGCCTCCTCTCAGTGTGTTTCTTATGACAGGCAGGATGAGAAGATATTGAATTACAATAAAATCCTGTGACAGCAGCCTGCCTTGGGATCTTCTCCAGTGAATCTGTTACTTTTTGTTCATGCAGTGAGACATTTTTGCAGTTCATGTTTGACTTCCCGAAGGATACTTAATTCTGTAACAAAGACAGACAAACATTCCCTGCTTGACTTTGTTTTTTTATTTTTTATTTTTAACAATTTAGATCTGAAGGCTAAATTGTATTACAGAGTCATTGTGAATGGCTTTCAGAGTAAAAAATCTTTATTTCACATACTTCTCCCTCCACAAGATATGTCCTGTTGAGTAGAGGTTTGCAACCATATAGTGAGAAGTATCTGCTAACTTAATTTACTGTACTGAGCACTTCAGAGACATGGCTGCAGTAAAATAAACAACATCAATTCAATTATTTTCTCTTATGTCACACTGTAAACTTCATAAACATGTAAATTCAAAAATCTCCATAAACACTTTAGTGTTATGAATCACTGCAGGGTATCACAGCTGGTTACCTGCAGAAATTGTGTCTGGAACCTAGTCCATCATTTAGAGGCAGCAGCAGATGTTAAAGGGAAACTGCTTTATGTAATCATCCAAAACAAAAAATAAAGCAAGAGATGTAGCAATATACTTAGCCAGACATTTCTGGCATCTGTTTGATACAATATCAGGGATCTGCATTTTTTTTAGAGAATCCATACACAAGGCTGGGAAAGATCATTCTGAAACGTGTTTGTTCAGAGGAGCACTGCTCTCAGGTTGGGTTCTGACAGTGAATCAGAAATGAGATTTCTACTTGAACCATGACAAGGAAAAGGCTGCTACCCACAGTCCTGCCTAGAACTAACTCTGACTTCAATTAATATTCTATGGTCACCACCACCATAATTGTCTGTTTTCACCTGGGATTGTCACAGGACCCTCTGGCAGCTGGGTGCCTAAATCCCAGCCTGAAGCAGATGTGTTTTCTGGTTTCCCAGACTCAACTTTGCACCCAGCTCCCACCCTTAAAGGAACTCCTGTGTGAGATGATTTATAGTGTTATTTGACAAACACCTGAACCTCTGACCCAGCATGGCACGAGTTGTGTCCTGCAGTGATGGTTTGCAGTGCAGCTATTTGCCTGCTCTCAGACCAACTTGGAGTGTTTCAGATAACAGGGCTTGGTCTGTGGAAGCTGTCAAAAAATGCCTCACATGCCATTTATATTTACATAGAAAGAGGTACTGGAAGGGTTTCTTTAACTCTCCAGCTCAGCTGCAGTGGTCCCTCTAAAAGATTGTCAAAAGCCCTTCATGAGGTGCTGCTGGCTCCAGGGGAACAGGGCATTCACTTTCTTGGGTTTGAGATCTGCTTCTTGTTGCTGTTTCATTCTGTGTTTCTCTTTCTTCGATGAGTTCCTGCAACAAATTAATTTCTTATTGATATACTTTTTAACCACTGAACCACTTTTCCTTCAGTAAGAAAAATACTGAAAAATAAATTCTTGATAAAGACAGCTCATAGAATAGTTCTAAAAACATGCAGGAGGTAATTGTAGATTTGACATTGCACAATGTTTAGGCATTCTGTGAAATGCCAAAACAAAAGAAAAAATTACAAAAACATTGTTGAATGAATTGAAAATATTATGTTTGGTCATTTAAAAGGGAGAAAAAAAAGTTAATATCTAGTTAGGAGCAAGTGGACACCATCACCAACAAGGGACTGAGAAGTGTGCAGTCTTCATATAAAGTCTCTGTATAAGTAAAAATATCAGCCAGAGCAATTGCATTTGAATCTGACCTACTTTTATCACCCAGAAGGGAACAATAAAAAAAAAAAAAAAATAGGCCAGGTGTGTATGACTTGAAACAATAATCTGCTCAAGGTGGGGAAATATCCACTCATTCTATAATAAAAAATTCTGATTTTATTCTTCTTTTTAAAAAATATATATATTATGATAAATAAACCATACTTAGATACTGATGGATAAGCCAAGCCCTTAGAGATTATAATATCTGCAAAGTTTGGCTGATGAAGTCCCAGGCCATAAGTTTACAGGGTGAAATTTTCAATTTATTGGCCAGCAGTTTGGCATTTCTGTCATATGAGAGCGGTGACATTTCCCTCTGCTCTGGTGACACGTTAAGGTTTGCCCACAAGGTTCTGCTGATTCCATACTTAGGGAATTTGCAGTTCCAAGATGAAATAGCAGCAGTAGCACCATGTAAATTTGGGAAGTCCCAGTTAAGGATGGCTGATGCTCAAATGAGCCTTTGGAGATGAGTTCTCAGAACAGGAGTCTGGTTGCCAACCCTTGTGCAGGGAGGGAGGGCTGAAAAAATCTGAGTGTGGTGCTGAAAGTCACATTACACACAGGTTATAGGCCAGGCCTTCAGCATCTGTAATTCTCAGCTGTTGCACTGAAAGTGGATGATGTTGATTGCATTTGCCTGCAGCTTTTTTTTCCACTATCTTATCTAACCCACTAATTTCTGATGAATCTGCCTCATATATATTTTAATATAAAATAGCTATAACATGAAGAATAATTTTTTTGCCATTGATACTCACTATGTTCTACTAGATTGCTCTTTTTTATTGGGCTCTTTTCCTTTCTCATTACTGTGTAAGGAGAAGAGCAGAGAGAAAAGAGAGGAGAGGATGCATCATGAAAAAAAATTAAGAGAAGCATTCCTCTCTTCCAAGTTAGACAGAAGTGTTGTTCTTCACTCAGCTCCTTCTCAGCCCTGCCAAGTGACAGCCTGTGTGTTATATGTGTCATGAGGAATAGAAAGGGCAAAACTGAAAAAAAAAATGCACTTATTGCCTCTGAGTTTCCTATTGTTTATTTTATGAAACAATAAGTTTCACACAATGGGAGCTGTTCTTCCTTCCCAAACACAAAAAATGATAATGTATCCTCCTTATAACTGTCATTGTTTTCAAGAAGGAATGAGAAGAATTAAATGTTTTTATGTAAAAGAATGGAAAGTGCTTTCTCCCACTGAATAAAATACCTGCAAGGCCTCAGAAACCATGGGCACAGGATTTTGTGCTCCAAAGGGCAGGGACTTCAGAGTGCCTATGGCTTTTATCCTAATGCTGACCTTTGGTTTGAGATGTTCTCTTCCCATTCTTCACTTTTGTTCTCTTCCTCTTCTTTTTCAGGATTCCCTTTGTCTTGCTCACATCTTTTTTCTGGGGTTCCATTACATTTAGCAGCTCCCTACACTTCACCACAGAGCTCCCTCACACATGGCTATTTTACATGGATCTGGCATTTTAAACAAAATTCACCTGTTCACTTGTGATTTCCCATTTTCCTGAAAATTTCCTTGCCTTCAGTTCTGTGGAAATATCACCTTTCTGCTGAGATTTTGTCTGTAACCTTTCATTTCTTTCCACACCATTACCTTGCTGGCGTTCTGCACTGTCCAGTACACAGTGGCAGAGCACCAAGCCTCTTCCCTCTCTAACTGCCTTTGCCATCTGGCATGGCCAATGCAAATCAACTTTTCTTTCTGAACACAGACACTGGACAGCAGAATGATCCTGGCCTAAAAAGCCTTCCCAAAATTCTGTTCTGTGAGTCGTTAGCCAGCCTCAACATAAGGACTGAGACACAAGTTCTGTACATTGACTTTAAAAACAGAATTTCATTTGGAAAAAAAAAAAAAAAAAAACAACAAAAAAAATGAAGATATTTAATATAAGTTTCTATATTTGTATGCACGATAGATATATGTCACTATAGGACACCAAATAACACAAGTGCACACACTTCTGCTCTCAAGGTGAAGAAAAGGGGAAGTTTATTATCTGATTTATAGTTTTCCAAAAGTGACAGTGTATTGGAGGGTGAAAGTGCCACCTCTCCAATGACACTGGACAAACCAACAGTCCATCAAATTTCTCCTCCTCCTCAAAAGAATGCAAAACAATGAGTTATTTAGAGAAAGTGTGTGAGTAAGTTTGCTACCAGAATGTCAACATCAGAAGGCTTAGAAAATCTTAAAACATCAGGACAACAGATATAAATTTATATTATATATATTTAAGTACATATGTATTATATACATACATATGCAGAGATACTCAATTGATGGAGTGAGAGGCAAGGACCTGGCTCAAAACGTTCCATGCCAACTCCTGCAGAAAAAGATGGAGGGAGTGCCCTGAGCTTGTCCAGAGGAAGGAATGGAGCTGGAGAAGGGTCTGGAGCACAGGTCTGATGAGGAGCAGCTGAGGGAGCTGGGGGTGTTCAGCCTGGAGAAAAGGAGGATCAAGATAAAAACCTTTTTGCTCCCTAGAACCACCAGAAAGGAGGTTGTGGTGAGGTGGAGATGGGTCTCTTCTCCCAAATAACAAGTGATAGGACAAGAGTAAATGGCCTCAAGTTGCCCCAGGGGAGGTTTAGATTGGATATTAGGAAAATTTCTTTAGTGAAAGGTGGTCAAGCAGTGGAACAGACTGACCAGGGAAGTGTTTTGGCTCACCACCCCTTGGAGTGCTCAAAACACACACCTGGATGTGGCATTTGGGGTGGTTTAGTGATGGTCTTGGCAGTGCTGGGATAACAGCTGGACTCAAGGATCTTAAAGGTCTTTTCCAGCATAAATGATTCTATGATTCTATATACTCCCAGAGCTTTGTGATAAATTTTAAAACAAAGGTTTGAGCCAGTTCAAGTGCCTGGTGAATGGGGCCTTTATGGAGCCATTCTCTGCAGGTTTAAAGCTGGTCCAGACCATTAAGGACTGAAACATTCCTGCTGAAATATTTCTGCTGCAGTTGCATATGAAATTAATTGAGTTCCTCAACTGTGTCACAAATTCATTATCCCAACTAGCTGCTGGAAATCCAAAGATTTTGAAGTCTGGAGGATGGCTGAGGATGGCTGTCAGTTTCCTGCACATCCTTTATATATGTTTGGGTTGTTTTTTTTTATCTTATAAGGCAGATGAATAACGGGTAGCAATACTGTGAGCAATTCAGAGCTATCTGAATATTTATTTGCTATATATGTCTAACTGGCAGCTCAGTCATCTCCTGGGGGAGAGAATAAAGTCTGAATAAGGTCCACAATAAGATCTCTACCCTACTCAGGCACAAATTTTGAAAAAATACATTTTAGTCTTTTTGTGGCTTATACTCACCTCTTCAATGTTCTCTAAAGCAGCCACTGAATCCCAAGTTATCAGGTCAAATAGAATTTGTAAACAGAGAGATGGCAAACTCACATCATAAAATGCAAACAGGAAAGGGCCAAAAATAATAAAACACTTGTAACAAGAAAAACAACACAACTCACCCATAACGCTCCCCAAAAAGAGGGTCTCAGACAAGCAAAACCATCAGACAACAACAAAACACTAACACAGAAAAAAAGGACAAAAACTCCACTTAATGTAGAATAATCATTAAAATTCAATCTTATATAAATATGTGTTTTAAAATTCTAAGGGATGCATTTCTATGTACATCAGAAAAATATTTGAGCTACCTGGAATGCCATTAGCAAGTACCATGTTGCCTGACAGAAGATGTGTCTGAAGAAAAAATCCTCAGCTTACTGATATTACAGGGAGATGCTCCCTCACACACTCTTGAGCACTGGGCACTGCCCGGAATTTTCCTTCACCTGAGTGTGTCTGTTCCCAGGCTGTAGGATTGGTGATCAATAAACTTCTGAGAGAGCAACGTACTCAGGATGTGTGCCCTTGAGAGTGTTCTTAGAGAAGGTTTACAGAGTTTTAGGGGATTAGTAGTGGACATAAGGGCTGTGTTTTCCCAGAAATGAAGACCAGAGGATATTTCATCGACCTAGACTTACCTTCACAGATCTCATACTGTGCTGTGCTTCATTAGATACACTCTTGTCTGGCCCATTATGCCCTGTCCATTTCTGAGAAGCAGCCAGGGAGAGACCAAACAAGTCCAAGAAGTCAGAGCACATAGAGTTAATCCAATTTGTCCATCTTGTTTAGGATGTACCTTCTGCAAACATATAACTTAATAGCTATATCATTTTCCTCGTGCTTGTTAATCACCTATAAACTGTCTCCATGTAGACACCTTAAGCTGGGGAATGCAAATAATTGCACAACTCTTGCTTCACACTTGTTGGGTATTTTTTCCAGTAAACCAACTCATCTCTGCTAATTAGTTAGTACCTCTTTCCTTTACCCTCTTTTGTCTTTAACCTCCTTTCTTAAGAGCAGATTAACTGGTGGCAGCTCCTTCAACTATCTGCAGTCACACAGGGTATGATTGTGGCACTGGGTCAATGCTTGCATAATTAGAGTGGAAAGGGACCCTTTAACAAAAGCAGTATTTCCCTCACTCCCTCCACACAGCTCAGCAGCAAAGCAAGCTGCTCTGCCAGCCCAAGCACTCTGTGATCAAGGCCTGTGGCATCAGGCTGTCTCCTTAGTAACAATTCAGCTAAACTGTTGGGCTGACCTAGTGGTCCCTTGGAGGTTTTTGCAATCCCAGAGATGGAATAATTTGGGAAATGTATATTTAAAATGTCTACTGGAACAGCTTGTGCCAGAGCTAAGCTGCAGTGACTGTGTTTACCCTGAAAATGAAGGAGAAAAGTTAAAAATAAAAGGAAATATAAGGGAGAACTCTAGTGTGTTCTGGTTTGAAAACCAAAATACAGTCAATAACTTTTTTTTTTTCTTATAAAGAATCACATTCAGTTTCTGCAATTGTTCCAAAACCACAAGAGCCTGGAACAGGAAACAAGGTTTCAAAAGGTAGACTTTGAGCTGACATTTTTTCCAGTGAACTGATACCAAAATGAAAGATTAAAGTCTCTAAGGATATACCCCCTTAATACTTTTACTTTTGATTTCCCCAGCCATTTGAATTTCAAGAAGTTCTGTAAATTGGCAATCCTGTAAAGAAATCTACCCATCCTTCCCAGCTGGCTGTGCTTTTCTGAATTATATGATTCTCTAAATCACTCACCTTCTCCTCCTGCCACAGGAGAGCCAGCTTTGCACAGATGGGTCCCCTCAAGGATGTGGAAGTCCTCAGCTTGTCTCTGTGACACATCTTTGGTTTTTATTCCAAGACCCCGTGGTAGAAACCACCCACCCTGTTTGGCTGAGGCCACTCTGGGGAGCTTTGTGCTGTGAGTTGTGCTCATGAGGGATCTGTGTAAGGTTTGATGAGAGACAGAGCTGTCTTTAAAGTGAGCTCCCCTCACCAGACAGCACTCCTGGCATCTGTGCTGTGCATACCTGTGTGCAAGGATGGCTCATTACTCTTCACAGTGCTCCACACAGCTTCAGGCAGTTTTGCTGTCCATGCTGAGACTGACTGAGTTATGAGTTTCTCCTCTCCATAACCCTAGTTCTGTAGTCAGCACATGTTTTGTCTCCTACTTCCACAGCTTTTATGCAATTCAGGAAGTCTTTTCAGAGCTACAACACATTTTATCCCCTTTTTTAGGATCTGTGGCCTGACTTCCAGGGGTCCCCCTCATCGAGTGCTTTCTGACAAATGCAATTTCTACAACCTAAAGGCAGCTTTACAGCAGCTACTCAGGATCTTTCTCTTTTGACATTAATTAATCTGTTGGTGCTGCAAGCAGCAAAAAAAAAAAAAAAAAAAAAGAGCCTTTCAAAGTTCATATTCTTTATTTTTGCTCAATTTGATGATACATAAGTGCCTCAGAGGGACAAGGTTTATCCTGCCAAGAAATCTGGATGCCTTCTCAAAGGTAGATTTGAGTAGGCGTCCAGTGGATACCATCAACAAAACATCCTACTTGTGTTTTCATCTCAACAGGGTAAACATCATCTCTGCAAAAAAGAATGGAAATTCACTGGTCATGCTAATATTTAACCTTTGTTAAGTTTTAACACTACCAAGTAGTATGAAACTTCTTGTATGCTTTTTTATGGCCCTGGCACTCCCAGGCTAAGTTTATTTGCCAATAGAAAACAGCTAATGGAAATAACATTTTAAGATGCAGCCAGTCTGCTTAGCTCTGCAACTGAAAAATACAGACCCAAGTTCTCATTTGTGTGATGCTACACTACTCTGAAGTACTGAATGAGGCATTTCAAATGCACGAGTCAGTTAGGAATCTAAAGGATCCGAATTTCAGCACAAGTGTTTTGTACCACAACAGTAACATCCACAGGTTAGAATTTATTTAAATTGTTGGCTTCAAAAATATCTTTCAGCAGGAGGTCCAAAATGACTTTATGGTATAAAACAATAAATTGTTTTTAGGCACTTTCTGCTATAACAGTTAAGCATACAAAAAGCATGTCATGTAGAGAAGAGTAAGCTCTATTTAGGCTGGATTTTTTTCACCTACACAAAAGCAAGAAAACTTTTCCATGTGGTTTGACATACAGTTCAATGCCTGAATAGTTATTGATATCAGAAGTGAGATTAGATATTCAGATGATATATTAGATATGCAGTTGTGCTAAAAAACAGATCATGAAGGAGAGCTGTGGTGAGAGAACCTTGGCTAAGGCTCAAATGCCCACCCAGCTGCTCAAGCACTCCCACTCCTCAGATGGGCAGGGTGGAAAAGAATGAGGGATGAGGTAGAGTGAAACTTGACAATTACTCTCATAGACAAAACAGATGCAATTTGGTCAAAATTACTTAAATTATTGCTAGTTCATGCAGATTTAATGAGAAACAAAGATAAACTTTAAAGCAACACCTTTCCTCTCCTTGTCTCCTTCCCAGGACCAAGTGCACTCACTCATTTCCTCCAGAGAAGAATAGAAGAGTTGTGTTATAAAAGCTGGTTGGGATATTGATGTATGGTTGGTTGAGGTAGATTTTTTGGGTTAATTAAACACCTGAATCTGGGGCATGCCCTGTATAGTCTGGATCAGTGTAGCACTAAGGAAGATGTGACCCAGCATCAGCCTTGATTAGAGGAGACTGAGAATCTCTCACACTGTTACTAGTGGCTTGTGAAAGACATTAGAACAGTATCTATTTTTGAATTAAAAAAAAAAAAAAAGTAAAATTATTTCAGGCAGAATCTGCTTTCTGTAGATTTTCCACTTTTTAGAAAGGATAAATATCACTGAAAAGTTAAACTTGCTGCAGTTCAGCCTGTACTGCACAGGTGACATTCACCAAGTGTTTTATTTCATGCACATGATGGGCCCATGTGTTTGATGGGAGCTCCCAAACACAGCACAAGTCCCATGGTCAGAAACTGATGCAGAAGAAGGAAAGACTGAAGCCCACTGAGAGAGCCTGCCTGATGGGAACATGGCAAATGAGTTACTGACAAACTATTTCAATATAAATTGATCCTTATTATATCATTTAAATGCTACATATTTCTTTCAGTTAGAAATACTTATTTAAAAAAAATTCTGAAAAACTGAAATTTCTCATCTGTTCAATCCATGCCCAGTATCTAAGATAAACTAATATGATTAATTTGTTGTGCAAATAAACAAATAAGATCCTGAACCTCCAGGTTATTATGCAGTAACACTCCCTGAACTATTTCCTGTCAATAGAATGACATTTACTTTGCCACATGTTGGCAATAAGCAGTGAGCTAAAAATGAGCTGAGTTTATTTCATACTTGTGATGGAATGACCAAATTTATTTATCTAAGGGCCTAAAGTCCTTTCCAGATATTACATAATTTTCTCTGTTAATCAGGTTGTGGGATTTTTGCTGTTTTTTTTTTTTTTTTTTTAATTTTTAGCTTTCTGCAAAGACCCATTCATATTGTTTTCTATTTTTTCCTTAAATATGTCAAAAAAACCTCATGTACAGAATCACAGAATGGGTCAGGTGGGAAGGGACCACAGTGGCTCATCTGGTCCTACCTCCCCACTCAAGCAGAACCACCCCGGAGCAGAGGGCACAGGATTGTGTCCAGAAAGTTCTGGAATATCTCCAGTGAGGGAGAATCCACACCCTCTCTGGGCAATCTCTTCCAGTGCTTAGTAAGGAAATTTTTCCTCATATTCAGGTACAAAAACTTCCTGTACATCAGTTTCTGCCCATTTCTTCTTTTCCTCAAGGAAACAGTAAAAGAAAAATCAGTGGTTTGGGTTAATTAAGTACAAAGTGTAAAATAAGAGTAATTTTAGACATTTCTGAATTTAGTTTAAACCTGCTGAATAATTCTGGATAAATAGAAAAGGAAATAATTTTGGAAATTATGAAATGATGAAAACAATTCAATTAGTAATTTTCAAAGGATATTTACACTCCTGAAATATAGACTTAACAAAAATATCCAATCAGATTCCCAAAATTGTGGATGCCAAAATATCTTCATTTCTGCCTAGTTAGCATGCTTGGCCAACATGAGGTAGAGCAGCAGAAAGTAGGAGAAGGAATGACTTTGTATCCTGGCCAACAGTACGCCCAAAGGGCATATTTGTGTTGCAGTACTGATCTGGTGAATATTTAATAGAGTTGAATACGGAATAAAGTCAGAGGAGATACTGAGAATACCACATAAGATTATAGCACACTCTGGGGAAATGGGTAATGTGGGTTCAAAGTCTTTCAGAAATAAGGAAGATGTGAATGTTGATCTCTCAATTCTGAGGGTTTTGTGTTGTCTATTTTGAAATGCTTCTTCTGGGCATTTCTGTGACTTGTCCTTTTTTTTTGGGGGGGGGGGGAACATTTAAAATATTTTTAAAAATGTAACAGCTTCTTAAAAGTATTTTATAGATATTTTTTGTTCTTGGGCTAAAAAAGTATTACTCACCTTTTCCTGTGGTGAGAAGTGACACAAAAGGACATGCATGGAGATAATGCGGTAATTTGCAACAATATTATTTTTTTGCATATTAAAAATGTTGGGAAGGACCTTGGTTGTTGTCTCTTGAGAAATGTGCTCAAATTTTAATCCAGTGTAACAGAAAAACTATTTTTGTCACCCATTAATTAGGAGTTTCTCTCCTCATTATTATCCATTCCATGTCATTCTTACTTGTAATATAAATAATCTGCTTTACAAGGAATGAAAATATATTAAATCATAAGTTTACAAGAAGCAGAACAGCTTATTTGGGAAAATATAGAAGTAAAATGAATAATAAGTCAAGCGAAGAAGGTACACCAACTTAATATGAAAAGTAATCAACAAGTTCATAAGATGTTATATTCAATTTAGTGTCAAACTAACCTGAACAAGGGCAGAAAGATAAATTATATCTTTATATCTATGTGTATGCATATATATATAACAATAGAGAAATAGAAAGGAACAAAAAGGTATTATTGTGTGTATTTTGGATTTTGCTTTATTGTCTCAGCTCTTAGTCCTGTAAGCCAGAAATCCATTTCCCACAAGACAGAATTCCCTATTAAGAAATAGTTATTGTTTCCAAGATTAAATTGGTGTTGTTCTGAGCTCTATGAGTCACACACTCTTTTCTTTTTCTGTTTCTTCTGTACTATTACTCTTGAAAGCATGAGTTGCATTGATCCGTTTTTCACAGCTTAAACCTGCTGGCTTTGAAGCAAAACACAAGTGAGATGGAATAAAATAAAAAAATAGAATAAAATAAAGAAAATACCCAGAGTGTGGAAGATTCAAAATGTTGCCTGTGCTTTTATGTCTTTATCTATACCATGACAGGAAGTTTTTGATTGAGAAACGTTATCTGGTGACTGAGACTACCCAGTTGCCCAAAATCAAAGGCTCTTGAACTTATTGGCCACTATTGGTAGTTATCTGTTTGTTTTTTTTTAAACAGCTAACACTTCATAGGTTATAAAATTATTATGTAATAGCAAATTTACTTTAGTTAACAACACTTTTAAAACTGTTGCTGACAGTCAAGCAACAGATATCTCCTGTAATGACAAAGTAAGTTTGAGTCAACTGTTGAAATAAACTTAGGGGGTAAGAGGTAGACATTCAGTGAAATTTTACTAATATCTTGCATTTTAAAAAATAATCAGGTGACTGTCACTATTCTTATTTCCATATGGGTGTCCCAAAAAAACTGGACAGAAATAATAATAACAGTAATAATAGTTAGTTTTGAAATCTGTAAATTAAATGGATAATTTTAAAGTTAATTCATTTTTAAAGTGGTTTAAAAGCTGGGATGAGAGACATGGACTTGCTTCTTTGCAGACTTATTCTTCAGAAGTCAACAAGTTTATGTAATGAAGATGTAATCAGGGCAGTGACCCTCTTGCCTTCTTTTAAGTGGAAGCCTGGGTATTAAAAAGTGTTTAATTTATAAAGTAAAATCGTTAAAATTACATAGGAAAAAAGAATAATTTGGAGGCAGTTGTTCTGGCCTGGTGGAAAAATATCTCTTTGAGTCCAAGTAATTTCAGAAATGGGCTTCCATATTCAAACTATTTTGGAAAAAACAAAAACCCAAACCCTCACACCTATTTCACATTCAGTATAAATCCTGCCCTGGAGGTCTACTGTGAGCTCACAATTATAATTGTAAATTTCCAAGTGGAAAACTTTACATGCTAAGATATACTTTGTCTTTACAGAGAGATCTTTGGAAGTCAAGATTTAATTGTTTTATACCTTAAGAAACATGAGGTGAAATTACAAAACAGCAACCACAACAGAACACCCTGCATAAGGAAAGCTCAGGGCCAGAGAAAGCAAACAAACAAACAAACCTATATAAATGCAACCAGCTCCTAAAATCGTACTTTCTTTAAAAATGTAAATGAAATGCGCTTCATTTCACTGTTCAGAACTGCTGGGTAAATTTGCATATTATCTCCTTTTCTCTTTTCAGTATCCTCGACCAACAGCTGTGACTTGTCAAAACTTGTCAGCACAAGGGAAAAAGAAAATGAAGGGGCATATTGGAAACTGTGTCAGCTTATCTATTGCTTTCAGTGAAATGTAATTGCTGAAGATGCCATTAAGAGTTGCCTGAAAAATCGTGTTAAGGCTACTTAAATTGGGTTTTTTCCCTTCTCTCCCTTTAACAGCAGCAGTGTGATACCTGGGAAGGGCAGAAGGGAGAGAACAAAACACGTGTGTGTCCTTCTCACAAGCTTCCTCCCTGTGGCAATGAGCCACTGAAACTGATCTCTTTGTCCCTCATCACAGGTGTTTTGTGGTGCTTTTCATGTTCCTTGCTGCACTCTGAACCCCTCTGCAGCTCCTGCCTGATGCTCGCTTTTGCTCTTGAGGCACCTTGTGCTGAGCAACAAAGAGCTCAGGGTTCCTGTGTCAGCACCTGGAGAGGTGAAAGGAGCTGTGTGTGCCGGGAAACCTCTCTGCAGTGACCCTTGAGCAATGTCCTTTGTGCCACTGCAGGGCTCAGAGCAGGCAAATCTCCCTGCAGTGACCTTTGAGCAGTGTCCTTTGTTCCACCACAGGGTCAGAGCAGGGAAACCTCTCTGCAGAGACCCTTGAGCAGTGTCCTTTGTTCCACCACAGGGTCAGAGCAGGGAAACCTCTCTGCAGAGACCCTTGAGCAGTGTC
>JAWWMS010000120.1:147971318-148003516 GCA_035048045.1 Chlorospingus semifuscus
GGGAAGGGAAGGGAAGGGAAGGGAAGGGAAGGGAAGGGAAGGGAAGGGAAGGGAAGGGAAGGGAAGGGAAGGGAATTCACCCTGCAGAGGATAGCTCTGAAGTCAGCATGCCAGCAGTTAGGAATGAAGCCTCTGGGTTGCCATAGGGTGATTGATAGAAAGTGCAGTTATCAGATTGCAGTCCAGAAAGGGACTAAGCTCCACTAAATTATCCATGCTTTTCTGACAAGTGGATCAAGATTCTTTGTGTTTCCTGGCTGGCCTCATTAAGTTGCTATAATTATCGTTTTATTGATAAAGTGCCTGCCCTTGGTGAGACCCGGGGGATGCTGTGCAATTAAAATAACGGATTATGTGAGTGTAAGATAATGTACTAACAGTTAGAACAAAACTTGTCTTACAGGGAAAAAAGTGCTTGGGATTCTTCCCTAATGCTAGAACTGAAGAGGGAGTACTTTCTGGAAGTGAAAATCTCATGCATTCAAATGGGATTTTTTTAAAACTAACATATTTCTCATTTGTATAGCTGAAAGTTAATTGTCAAAAAAACCAAAGTATTGATATCTGTTTGTCCTATCTGTCTCCATGGTTCTGAGACAAACCCATACACCTGATTTTCCAAATTCTAACTAACTTTGAGCTAAATTCTGGATCATGAGTTTCCTAAAACTAGGCTAATGAAGATGTGAAATTCATTTAAAAATTTGAAATTCCACTTAGATTCTTGCTGAAATATGTATGTGAGCATATTAGACAATGATAGAGATCCACGGAGCAATTTAGGCACACAATTGCTTAACTGACAAAGGGAATGAGGAGATTGAAGAGGGTTGATGGCAAGCCTTCACCAAGGGGACCTAGGCATTATGATGGTCATAAAAAGTATAAGATGAAGGTGTCAAGGTTGAGAGGAGTTCATAAAGATAGGCTGAGTGGGTTCCCCTTGCAGAGGGATAAGGCTCTTTTTTCATTATTTATATCAATCCAAAAGGAATCAATAGTTCAACAACAGAAGAAATTCCAAGTACATCTGTTCTTGGTTTGAGCTCATTTACCTCTAGTAAATCACATCCAGGTTTGCCTTGCAGAGTGCAGACCTTTGTGCCTTACTTAGGAGTACAGTTGAAATCTTGTTCCCATTCTCCAAATTACTTCTGTACTATTTCTCCAGTTGTTGTCTAATTAAACAACTCTAGTTTTTTTCCTCTTAGCTGAATGACCTTACCAACATACTGTAAATTCAGGATTCACTGTAGTTGCCTTCCTCTATAAACTCCAGAGTTTGCCTTTTGAGATATATAGGTAGGATCTTTAGCAGACAGTAAGACAGGAGAAGGGAACTTCAAGCGAACTGGCAAGGTACCAGGAAAAGGTAGCAATGGGCTTAGAAAGGACCTCCAGATGAAATTTTATATTTTTCTTCATGATGTCATGCAAGGGAGAGGTTTCTCTCCTTTTCTTTAGAGCAAGCTAAACAAATTTGACATAGTAATAATTATTCTAGCAAAGGGACCTTCATTAGGAATGAGGGTTGAGGGGTCTTTTTCTGTTTTCCTGTCTCTAAGCAATTGGAAGCAGAAGATAAATGCTGAACCAGCATCTAGGTAAGATAAATACACTTGGTAGCATCATCTCCATGCCTGGATTTGTTAAACAAAGTTTCCCTTGAAGGTGAATATTATGTGTTTAGGATCTCCATCAGCCTCCACAAAGGGAGTGTGGGGTCAATAACTGGAAGGTTAAAGCAGCCTGAAAAAGGTATTTGAGTAGCCCAGGCATGAATGCAGAAGGAAACTCTCATTCATTTTAGTGTTGATTTGGTCCATGTAATTATACTACATATTTTTCTTCTGTGAGATTACTTGCCCTGTGCAAAATAAATATTTATTTAGCACTTTCACCTTGCAGGCAATGCTATCATTCTTCTTTTAATTACTATGCAGCTTTTAATAATGATGGGTAGCACTCAGCATGCTGCTTCTAAATTCACAGCACTTTGCAAATGTTAAAGGTGGTTATCAGTCATTGACTTTATATATTAAAAAAAGAGAAACTGGGAAAAAAAAAACTCTGGGATTTTTTTTTCTCTGAAATTCCTGAAGATTAAAATAATATTTATATATATTATATTAATAAAATGCCCATTCCTTTATATTTGTCTGAGACCAGGTAACTGAATCCTTGGTTTACACTGGAAGTCAAAATTAGTTTCGTAGAGAACTCTCCTTAATTTCAATATATACAGACATTTAAAATTGCAATCAGTGTCTAAGCCACCTTTACACCCTGTACAAATCAAGCTAGCTCAGACAGCAGGATCTCAATTCAATCAGCCACATGCAAATTCTTGATTGGGACTAATGTTCATTTCTGTCCTGCCCCATCAGCCCCCCAGCCTAATGTTGCACACTCTGCCAAAAGCAAAAGTAACCTGGAATGAGAAGCTCAGGAAAAACTGAACATGAAAAAAACCCCAAACTAACTAAAAAAACCACCCAGAACCCTAATGACTTGCCTCCTCTTTATAAAACTCTAGTGTATAGGGTCCAAGACTTTGATGGATGACAAAGGCATTTCTATTCAGTCCCATGAAACATGACCACCAGTGATAATCCAAGCAAACAATTTCTTGGTTCTACAGAAACATGGTTTGCATTTACTTTACTTGACAAATAACTCCAGAGAGAGGAGCATCATGTAATGCCCATTCACACTCAGTAGTGGCTCAGGAATTTAGGGATGAATTTGTAATCTGCTGCTGCTGTTCAAGGTACCATTTGCAGGGCAAAGGAGTTAGAGCAGGTACCCACTGTAAGATCCCAACTATAACCTCTCCTCATTAAAAAAATAATAATAGAATAGGAAACTATTCTGAAAGTGGTGCAATCCCTCTGCATTTTGTACTATTCCCTAACAAATCCTGATCATTGACTTGTCCAGCCCTTGACTGATCTCTGTATGTATAGAATCATAGCCATTAAGACTTAAAAAGACTTCAAAGATTGTCAAGTTCAACTCCTAACTCAGCACTGCCAAGTCCACCACTAAACCACATCCCTAAGTGCCATATTTATACATCTTTCAAATATCTCCTGGGATGGTGTCTCCACAACTGTTGCAAAGCTTAACTCCCCTTTCAGTGAATATTTTTTTTCTTAGACCAAATCTAAGCCTGCCCTGGTGCAATGTGAGGCTATTTCCTCTTGTCCTGTTGCTTGTTACCTGGGAGAAGACACAAATCCCCATCTGGCTACAACCTCTTTTCCAGGAGTTTTAGAAAGCAGTAAGGTTCCCTCCAAGCCTTTTCTCCAGGCTATGCACTTCCTCAAATCAGTGCAACTTTCCACAGCACGGGAGATTGTTTTTCCAGGAGAATGCTGTGAGAAATATTGTCAAAGCCTTTAGTAAAGTCCAGGTAAAAAATGTTGACAGCATTTTCCTCATTCCATAAGATCATCTTGTCTTAGAAGGAGGTCAGGTTGGTCAAGCAGGACCTGTCTTTCATAAACCCACACTGGCTGGACCTGATCACCTGGTAGCCCCATGAATGGCAATGTTGTGCCACTCAAGGTGATCTGCTCCTTGCCCATCCCTGGCACTGAGGTCAGGGTCACATGCCTGGGGTTCCCCAGAGCCTCCTTCCAGCCCTTCCTTTAGAAGACCATCATATTTGCCAACTTCCAGTCAGCTGAGACCTCTCCGGCTGACCAGGACTGCTGGTGAATGCATGAAGATGGTGTAGTGAGAACTGCTGGTTTCCTCAGTACCTGGGGGTGGATCCCAGATGACTCCACAGACTCTTATCTGTGTAAGTGTTGTAGCAGGTCACCATTTCCCCTTGGGTTGGAGCAAGTCACCAACCATTTCCCCTTGGATTATCGGGCTTCCAGCTCAGGGGCTGGGTACCTGGAGAACCAGTTTTTCCTATTAAAGGCTGAGGCAAAGGTAGCATGAAACATCTCAGCCTTTTTTCTATTCCTTTATCATTATGTTTCCCCCTTCGACAAATGAAATAGAGATTCTTCTTAACCCTCCTGTTGTTAAAAGAAAACATGGTTTCTATAGAAATTTTGATATCAAAACAATAGTGAAGCTATCATCAATATGTCTCATGAGGCTGAAGAATATTAGGTAATTGTCCTTATAAATTTTTCTTGGTTTCATTAAGAGAATATTGAATAACTATGTGTTTACCCAGCAGCCAACATCTGTGAGTCCTTTGCACAGGTTCTCTGTTTTATTAGTGGTTTTGCATACCCATGTATTATAAGGCAACACAACCAAAAGTCCTCTGAATCTTTCATGTGTTTTCATTACACTGACATCACAACAAATTCAGTTCCACACATCTGTGGTGCAAGTGTATTCCTAACATTTTATGAACAATAGACCTTCTTAAAACAAGCCATACATACTGATGCCAGGTTGCCAACTGATCCTGCATCTGTTTCCTATGAAATGAAAGGGCAGGAAGAAGAAAAATTCATGTCTTGCACAGTTTGGATTTTTTTGTTATTCCCCAGCCTTTCAAAAGCTCTGTTACTTCAGCCATCATTAGATCTCACAGACAAACTTGGGAGTAAAGGAACTTGGGTTTCCTGCATAAAATTTGTTCATGTCACTTCGTTCCCTTCTTATTTCCTTTTGTTAAGTGGAGGGAAATTGGCCTTTTTTGCCTTGTTTGATGGGTGGGTATTTTTTAATGAGTAGCAGTGTTAAAGACCATGGTTATGTCACCAAGATCAGAGTCCTACTGTAGAGACCAGGGTCCCCTTGTGCAAGGCAATGAAAAAAAACAAGAGGAATTTTCTTCATCATAAAATCTTACTCCTCACTATGTGAATGTGCCTCCCAAATGTGTAGTCTCAGCTAGCCAGAGATCAGCATGAATTTACCTGGGGTATGGTTTCTTTTATGGCTTTCTAAGAGCATGGCAATCGGAGTCCCTAAATTAGAGTAGTTTGTGGTGGATTTAGCTCTCACAAGCCCACAGATTCAGAATGTCAAAATCTAGGAACTCAGGTTCCTATTGTAGCTAATAAGCAGAGTGAATGCATCTCCAGCTGACCCATATGTGCTTGCACTAATACAAGCTGACTCATATCAAAGACTTCAATGGCAATATTGGCCAGGCTTCCATGCACTGCTAAAGGGGGAAAAAAAGCCATTGATTCTATGAAATATAGACACCTGTACTGTACACCCTAACATTTACCCAGGAAATTTTGTCTTTATGCCTGTAGTTGTATTCAGAGCTGATACTTCATGCATTCAATTACAAGTTGCATACATACAATAAAGCCATTTTCATTACTGCAAATCATCTACAAATACCTGCAAAAGCAATATAACCTGCTATTGTGAAGTAAATCCTGCTTCCTAGCCTCTGCTATCACCTCTTCAACAAAATAGAAAATATTGTCTGACTTGAACAAAGTTCACAGAATCAAGCCTTCATTAGAAGGATGGGTGACAAGAAGAAAATACCTTACACAGATATTATTAGCTATTATTCAGTTTTCAAGAATGATCTGGGATTGGCTCATTATTGTGATTTCTTTTACTGTTGGTCAATATTTAAGAATGTGTGGGAACTTTGGTTAAATGTTTCGGTTTTAGTGTGTCTGTAGTAGAATAATAACTGAATATCTGCCCAAATGCTGCCTGAAAATACATGTGGAGGAAACAGGAAAAATCTCAAAGCATGCATTTTAATTGAAAATGAGAGTACTGGAAAAAGGACAGTTTAGGGCTAAGCTACAGGAACTGTATATGGGCTTTTTTTTACATAAAACTTCCATTTGTCCTGACAGGGTTAGCATTCAATAATACTAACCCTCTCAGGACAAATGGAAGTTTTCAAAACAAGACTTGGAAAAAGACAGGATGGAATTCAGTCATTGATCTAAAATTCTTTAGATCTTAAAAGTTAAGTTCAAATTATATGTTTGCTACGTAAGCATTTTTAACCCATATGCATGCAAGGAACCACAGCAGCTCGTAGAAGAAAAATAAATACCACCAGAAGTGTCAGAATGGACCTTGGTTTGTTTTACTATTTCTTTCTTTTTATTTGTAAGTTTCAAGTGTAAATATGTATCCTCCTATTTATTTTTTTTTCTGCTCGTTCTCATAGAGCATCTCTAAGTTGATTGGAAAGATCCTAATTAATGCTCTTCTGAAAATGTATTATCATATCAATAATCTACTTGGTGTTAAGGCAAACCAGAATAGAATAATCTTATCTCAACATTTCATTTATCATCATTCAGCATCTTTTGAGCAGGGGAGGAGCATCTCAGGAGTTACTGGGAGAAATTCCCTTGTCTTTGGACCAAGGAGCCAGTCTCCTTTACCCCCATGGCCTCCAGAGGCAGATCTCTCTCTGAAGAAGTGTTAAATGCATGAGCAGCACGATTTTCCTTTTAGGCAGAATGCCTGGAAAGGGGAATTGTCATTAACATGAAATTGCTTCGGCCAGCACTTAAGCTCAATGGGATAATATTTAAAACATTAACTACAGGCTTCCAGCTGAGCTCTTCAGCCTTTCTTTTCTGTCACATTACACAATACAACTGCTTTATGCTGACTATCTGCCCTTTCTTCCTCTTTCTTAGGCTTATCTCAATAGGTCCTGTCTCAGAGTCACTGAAAAGAAGAAAGAGAAGCTGAATATATCTGACAGCTATTCCTATCAGATAAACTAAAGTTCAAATGACTGGAACTCTTTTGCCTTTCAAAGGCCTACAGTCCCCTGGTGTTTTTTCATGCAATATAGACCTTTCTGAAAATGAGGGTTGCTGTCACTGTCTTTGTGCAGTGATGTGGGACCAATCCACCTTTGATTTGCCAGCTCTACTGAAGGATAAATACTTCTGCTGTGGGCAAGGGGAGTATGGCATCACTCAAAGGAAACCATAATGTTATTGACTGCTTTTCTAACTGCCCATCAAAATAAGTTTTAATCTTATTTACCCATATCAATCTCAAGTCCTATTTAGGCCAGGTTTTTCTCTCTTCATACAGTGCCAAATTGGCACACAGAATGTTTCCTGTTTGATGGGGTTCACCTCAATGATCTTTCAGATTAAGGTGAGTATATTGGTTTGAGCTGATTTGGGATAAAAAATACCCTTCAATGGAAACATTTTCTAGCCTATTCAGCCAAAAAGAAAGCACACAGAACAATGTGATATTTTCAGCATTAATTGGCTTGGCTGGGGCAGACAGGGAAGGTCTTTGAAGTGACCTCCAGGAGGCACATGATGTCTCAGAACAAGAGATGCACCCTGGGTATGTTCAATCCTCTGCTTTCCACTGCAGATGAAGTTTTCTGTGCACATCTACATTGAGCAGCAGGACATTTTAGCCCCACTTCACTGCAACTGCTGCTTAACAAGAAGTGGTTCTGAGTCTCTTGCTGTTGAGCCCTATTAGAGCTCTGCCCTGTTAAACTTAATTGTACTTTGAGTCTGAAACAAACCCCAAGAACAAAAGTTATAGTTTTGTCGAATTACTCTGGCTACTCCAGTGGCTATAAACTTTATTAGTGTGATTATGACCTATTAAAGTCACATTAACTTTTTAATGTGCCAGGGGTTGCCACTGTAATGTCTGATAGACTTAACTGAAGGCTTATTTCCTGCTTTTTATGCTTCAGAAACAGACTTTTACAAACCAAATTATATCTTTGTAATTAGTAAGTTCCATAACAGAATCTTGATCATTATTTCCAGTAGGCAAGGCTATACTCCTATTTTAAAAGCTTCTCTACCTGCCCTATAAGATATTGTTTTCCTTTTTTCTTCCTTTCTTTTCTCTTTTATTTGTAGTTCCAGATCTAGAGTCAGTTTGGGGTATGATGAAGGCTGCTGAAGAAGCTGCCTTACTGGGTAAAGAGTCAAAACTTTTACGAGACAAAAGGTTAATTCCTGTCACAGGACAGGCTCAGAGTCAGGAAATTCTGCAATGGATTCATACATTTATTTTATGGTCCAGTGACAATGATGTGTTCAGGAGCAAACCTGCACATCATTGGTGAGAACTCTTTGAAAGGTTTATGAATAAAGATGCACTTAGCTCTAGTTACAGCAGCTTCATCTGTTGTGAGCAGGTACAGAAGGTCCCATATACAATGAGCAAATTGCCAATAAGACTCTCTCTTTCTTCTACAGACACAAGCAAAACACGGAACTGTTTCTTTCCTTAGATTCAGCCCTGGACCTTCTGATAGAAGAAGCCTCAAAGACATCTGGCCAGGTATTTACCTACTCTCCACTCAGAAGCTCCACGTGACCAGAAATGTGTGCTCAGAAAACCATCTGCATCCTGTCCTGGGCTGCAACAAAAAAAAATATCTGGGCCCAGCAGGTCAAAGGAGGGGATTCTCCTCCTCTTTCTACTCTTTGAAATCCCACCTGCATCTGCTGCATCCACTTCTGGGATCTCCAACACATGAAAAACATTGACCTGTTGGAATAAATCCAGACGAGACCTCAAAGATGATCAAGGGGATGAAGTACCTCTGCTGTGGAGACAGGATGGGAAAGATTGCTCAGCTGGAGAAGAAAGGCTCTGAGGAGTTCTTAGAACATCTCTCAATACCTAAGGGGGCCACAAGAGAGCTGCAGGGCACTTTTTAAAGAGCATGGAGTGACAGGATGAGGGAAAATGGATTTAAAGTGAAGTAGATTTAGATTAGTATTGAGATAAGATCCCAATATTACCAGATGGATCATGCCTGGGCTCATCTGGCTCTTGCTGCTTGACCAGAGGCGGCAACTGATGTGGTTTCACCTCAGAGACACCTTTGGCTAGCTGTATGTTGCAGCTGGCACTTGGGACAAGTCCAGGCAAGCAGGAACTCAGTTTTACCTCTGGTGGAAAGGCTTTAGGTGATGGTAAAGGAAAAAGGAGACGGGTCCTGCTGGAGGGTTTTCATCCAGAGCTTTATTCCTAGGTCACAGATCTCTGAATCTTGCAACAGCTCCAACAGAACAAAGAACCGCATGGTCTGATTAGATATTTGTAAGAAATTCTTCACTAAAAGGGAGATGAGGCCCTGGCACAGGCTGTCCAGAGGAGCTGTGGATGCCCCATCCCTGGAAATGTTCCAGGCCAGGCTGGATGGATCCTTGAGCAACCTGGTCTAGTGGAAGGTGACACTGTCCACCACAAGGAGGTTGGAACTGGATGATCTTCAGGTTCCTTTCTAAACCAAGCTATTTTATGATTCTAGTAAGAGACACCAGACCATTTTACAAATATTAGTTTTAAATTTAATGTTTAAAATGTTTTTGAATATTTGAAAATTATCTGAAAATATCTGTACAGAAACATAAGTGTTTAAGTACCACACTGAGTTGAATCATGGCCATTAGTAGAAGTGCACATATGTTTCAACAATCTTTTAAATCATAATTTACCAGTGTGATAAGCAAAACTGTTCACAGGAAATAGTAATTTTAAAAGCTCCGCCTACCAAGGACAATTTTAGAATGGTTGAAATGTAAGTTTTCTAAAGACAAAGTTTTCTGGTTTTCAGTCTGATTTTTTTGAACTTTAAATTTTATTTTGCTAGTAGAAGAAAGTTGCACATGAAATGAAACAGAGAAGAGAAAAAAAACATTTAATTATATGATTACCTCAATTCAAAGCTTCTGCTTTCTCTATTTTAGACAGATATATATATGGGGTTTTGCCTCAGTATGTGTATTTTAACCAGGCATTTTTCATAGTTCACAAAACTACTTCCAATCCTCCTTATACTTTTTGAAGATATAAAAAATAATATTGCCACCCCCTATTTATTGCATGGATTTGACTGATATTGTCAGTAGATACAAAGTTAATTTCTGCTTACAGTAAATGAGAAATGCCGACCATCTTAAAAGCTGACTTATTCTTCATCAAAAACTTTATTATTCATACACTTCTGCAATGTCATGAAGTAGCAGTGATATTTTAAAATCTTTATATTTTTATATATTAGCATTTTTGTGTTGTTCTGAAAGACATGAGCAGGGAATGGATCAATTTTTAACTTGGTCAAGTTTATCAGTTCATGGTAACTTATTCCGAGGAATAAGTTTGCCTCCATAGCTGAAGAAAGGAGTTTCTATAAAAGCTTTTGATCAAGACCAAAAAGATAAAAGTTTAAGGCCTACACTTTCTCCTTCTATTAAAGTTAAAATGAAGAAAAATTATGGTTTTCTCTAAAAATTGATGTGATTTTTTGTTACACCTACATCACTTAATTCACTGATTAAATATAATTTATGGGGAGTGTGGTAATTGTTTTGGATCTTCTCTTCTTATTTTTAAGTGGAATTAAAATAAGGTGGTTGAAACCAAAATAAAATGTCTGATTTATGGTCCCTGTCAGATTTAGACAAAGCATCTGAAGAGGTCATCTTTCAAGGTGTCTGCCAAGCCATTCCAACTGTGTTTGCCACATCAGAGCAGTATGTGCAGAGACCAAGTGCAGGGATTGAAGTTTGCAAACTGGGAAAACCCAAACATATGCTGACTTTTGTTTGCATTATATTTGGGTGGAAAGGACAGCCCCAGGTGCAAGACATTTAATTTTATTTCCTTTTATTTTATTCTTCATTATTTTGTCTTCTTAAAGGAAATCTCAGATCCCATTAATAAACAGATTTATCTGCATAGATGAAACCAAAATATGCATTCTGGAAAATTGCACCATTCCTCTTCCACTTCAGCACTTCAGCTCTGTGAGCTGCTGTTACAGTTCATTGTCCCACATCATATCCTGCTACATGATTACAGAAATATGTTAAACATATAAAAAAAAACTATTAGCTTTTCAATTTTTACATGGCTGCTTCTTGATGATATTGGAGGTCTTTTCAAACCTAAATGACTCTATGATTCTACGATCTCTTTCTCCAAAATTTATTCTTGTTTGCTGCCTTGAAAATTTAAGAGGAGGTTGGTATTTCCCACTCCTTAAGCATGCCACTGGCTGTTTCATGGCAATGCTTGATGGGAAATAGGGTGGATAATGTATATATGGCCATTTTGAGCAGACCAGACTGCTGCTGCACCCAGCACGAGGGAGGGAGCAAGGAGAACAAGACAGCAAACAGTCGATGTCTAGCAGAGACGAGCTGAAATTAGTCTGTAAAAAGACAGCTTAATGCAATAGCAGAGGCCTTCCTGATAACACATTAGAGAGTTGTTAGACTAATCTTTCTCTCATTAGCTCATTCTCTGTGGTTTGACACATAACTCAAGACCCCACGAGTTAAATGGGCTGAAGCGACGACGGAGTCCTGCCATGTACAGTTATTTCCCTCTGCATGGAGCAATTAGGAAACACTAATGAGCATCCCAGGAGGATCCCCTGAAGAGCCTCACTGCTGAATGCCATATGAACAGCAGCAAAGATCAGTGGGAAATGATGTTTAGAAATGTTTATAAACTTGGTCGTGCCTTGCTGCTAGTTTGACCTGTAACTGCAGTGCAGTAAGCCCTGCCAGGTCCTGATTTCCCTGGAGAAGCAAGACCCAGTATAAATCTGGATAAAAAAGAAAGTTTGGATGAACTATTATGCCTCATCCTGCTTTTGGGAGTAACAATAAAGCAAAGGGAAATTGAATCAGGGATTTGGGCAATAATCTATTCAATTTTGTATACATTAGTAAAATCAAGGCTGGGCCCTAAGAGGTATAAAAAAGTGAAGCTGATGGGCAGCTGGTTGAGGCTAGGTCAGTGTGGTATTGCTGGGCAATGGAAGAGAAGGAGCAATGCAGGTTAATTACACAGCCTGGCTTTAGACTTCTAGTTGGAGTCCTAAGAAAAAACCTCTCGGGGGGGATTCAGAGCTTAGTTTTCTCCACTGGCTGTATTAAAAGCTTAGTATCCAAACTTAGATACAAAAATTATCTGCAAAAAACAAGAATACTCACTTCCTTCATGCTATTCTGCCTCAGTTAACAGAATAATTAGCTGTTGAAATAACCATGAAGCTGTCTCTTCTATCATATCATGGAGTCATTGTACTGGGTCTGGCTGAGCTGGAGTTCATTTTCCCATGGCCCCCAGAGTGCTATGCTGGGTATTGGTGGCTACAAAGGTGTTGGTAACATCTCAGAGTTTTGGCTCCAGCTGACCAGAGCTGGCATAGCACCATACACTACCATCAGTAGGGTGGGGCAAGATCCTGGGGGTGACACAGCCAACTGATCCAAATTAACCCAAGGGACATTCCGTACCATGGAATGTCAGCTCAGACTAAAAACTAAGGAAAGGAGAAGGAAAGGGGGACATTCATTATTTACAAAGTTCAGCTTCCTGAGCAACCCCTGCCTGTGCTTCCCAGGAAGTGGCTGATGGGAAGTAGAGAATGAGTTTTTTCTCTTTGCTTGTGCACACACAGACTTTGCTTTAGCAAACTACTTATGTCAGCCTATGAGAGACTGAAATGTTGGTGGTTAATGACTCAAAATAAATGCTCCTTTTTGGAGGCAGCTTTGCTGAGGCCAAGTTTGCACCTCCTGAGGGGGAGATGAGTTTTTGGATGTTTGGTGATAAAGCCTCTGGTTCACACAAGGCAGAGGGGGAGAACACCCATCACTGGAGGCTGCAGTCCAAGCTTTGAGCCAGGTAAGAGGCAGATCCTGTGACATGGGAGAGTGCTTTTCATCATACCAATTATGCTCCCTTACACACCCCCTGCTCCCCAGGAAGGTCACTTCACACGGGACATTCACATTCACATGTAGGCCTGAGGGTGTCATCCCTTCTAATGAGGCATAACTCATGGACATGGGACACTGACATGCCCTAGAAGGAGTCATAAACCATCAAAGACTCCCAAAGCACCCCAAGACTCATTTCTGAGTTCTTCCACCGCAGGAATGAAAGCTGCCCTACCCCCTCACCCACCCCAACAGGGTGGTACCTGGGCAATCCCACCAAGCCTGAACCTAAATTAACAGATTGAACTTGGTCTCATGGACTTTCCCCACCCCCAATGGATTGCCATCACTCCAAACAATGAAGCTTCATTGAGGGATCTGTGCATGGTGATAGCTTTCTACTCTTATCCTTTCTTTCTCTCTCTTGCTTTTCCCTCATATATTTTAAGTGTTATTTTTGTGCTTTTGTGCTGCTATATTACTGTAGATACTAATAATAAAAACCAAAATGGCTGCATACCCACTTCCCATTGTAACCAAATTGTTCTAGAATAAGCCCTACATATTAAAATATATATGTATCTACAAACTGATCATTCAGTGCTGTTTCACTCTGCTGCAAGAGAGCTATTAACAACAACCTGGGTCACCCTTGCCTTCAGGGGTGGGTCACCACACAAACAGGGAGTTGTTTCCATTCTTATTTTCCTTCCCCTGTCCTGCTGGGAAGGGGGGTGATAAGGCAGCTTGGTGGGCACCTGTCACCCAGCCAAGGTCAACTCACCACAATCAGAACCATATAATGGTTTGGGTTGGAAGGAATCTTTAAAACCCAAATGCCCCCACTATGAGCAGGGACACCTTCCCCTAGATCAGGTTGCTCAAAGCCCCATCTAGCCTGGTGTTGAACAGTCCCAGAGCTGGAGCATCCACAAATTCTCTGGGCAGCTTGTGGCAAGGCATCACAACCCTTATAGTTTAGTAAAGCAATACATTTCTGTCCAATACCTGATCTAAACCTGCCTTCCTTCAGCTCAAGGTTATTCTCCCTTGTCCTATCACTACATGTTCTCAGGAAAAGTCCTTCCCCAGCCTTCTTGGAGGCCCCTATTAGGGTCTGGATTGTGGTCTAAGTTCTCCTCTCTCTGTAGTTCTTCTCTCCCTGTAGCCCTCATTTCTCCAGCCCTGACTCTCTCAGACTGTCCCTGTGGTGGTGTCTTCCTCTGGATTCATCCCAACAGGTCACCACGTTAGCTGAACATCCATGGTGCATTTACATTCCACTCCACCTTTTTTTTCTTGAGGATACTGAAGGATACTTGCAGTTTTGAAAGGTAGAATTCTTTGAGGTACTAAATGTGCATAGATACAAAATATGATTTGCATCTCCATTCATAAATCCAGATATTGATATTGGATTGCCCCTTCTCACCACAAAAGACTAAAGCATTATTAGTTTGGAGGTAATGTGTATTGCAATGTAATTTTAAGACAAATTTAAGTCACTGACTTTTTTAAAAAGCTAACATTGATTTGGTTAGAGAATACATGAAATTATAAATAATAGTTTGTGACTGTGATTTGTGCAGTGAAAAAGAGCTGTAAAATCTAAGAAATTCTTTCCAAGTACCTTGGAAATATCAGGGAGCCATAGAGAGTAATCATTTGTAATGAAGAAGATACGTCAAACCAACTTTACTTTTCTTTTTTTCTCCTGTATAAAAATATTTGTGGATTGAGCAGAAGCTGGTTATGTCTTATTTTTACTTTCGTAAGACTTCTGATGCAGGCTTAGTGGTTATTTTCACAAATAAGCCTGAGAAATCTGGACTAGACAAAACTGCCACAGAGTTGGTGGAAAGACAATTTGGAAGCTGTACTCAGGGATTATTTGTCAGTGGTTCATAGTCAAAACAGAGGGAAGTGCTGGGCAGGATCCAACAGGCGTCTGCCTTCATTTTGGAGCTCTTCAATACTTTTGCTAATGATCCAGATGATGGAATGCAAAGTGTACTTATTAAATCTGCAGGTGACAACACTCTTCAAGAAGTTCAAGAACAAGACTGGAATTCAAAATTATGCTGAGACACAGGAGATACGGTTGGAAAAACTGCACTGAAATTCATTAGGGACTCATGCAAAAAATAACACTTCGCAGGCATAATCAGCTGTAAAAAATCAGAATGGGGACCAGCTGCTTGAGCAGCCGTTACACAGAGAAGTGTTTAGAAGTTATAGTGGGTCATAAGTGAACAATCATCCCCCTCCAACCCCCTCCCACCATCATGGCTGTAAAACCAGGAGCATCACCTTCAGTCCCATATGCTCCTATCCCTTCAGTTTATTCAGCACTGGGGAGGCAGCTTCTAGAGCAACACACCAGAGAGAGCTGTGGACAGAAGCCAGAGGACAGGAGTGAGAGCGATCACATATCTGAAAAAAGTTATATTTTAGAAAAGACTGAAAAAAAATCAAACCATTCAGCCAAAAGAGGACAAGACTGGAAGCATACTGGTAACAGCCTTCATGTAGGCAATGTGCTGCTGAAAACAGGAAAGAAATATCTTTGTAGGACATAAGAAACACCAACCTCTATTTTCTAAAAATTACATGTAGGTTTCACTTCTCAAAGCAGTGGAATGTGTTTCACAGAGTCATAGGAATATTGGCTTGAAAGGATCTCTGCAGGCCATTTAGTCTAATCTTCAGTTCAGTAACGGACTTTTGCCACCATTAACTTTCCTGAAGGAGATGTGGACTCTTTATAACATAAGGAGCTTTAGAAGAGAAAGAAGCCAAAATTATGCATTTAGCCAAGGAATAGAGATCTCCATATTTCAGTATTTTTGTACTGACTGTTGTGTCTGCCAGCTGCCCCAGTTAACTGCTTGGAAGGGGACATGTTTAATTTCCTAAAATGTGTTAATCTTGAGAACTTACTTTTAAAGGAAACTTCTTTAGGAAGCTGCCACTGTTTTTATTTGGAAATTTTCACAACTTAGCACCTTCAGCAGATAATGGAATCTTCTTACCACATGGCCATTTTGAGGTGTTTGCTAAGATCAGGCATAACTTTCTGGTTTGAGTAAAGTCCAGAACCAGTTCTTTCACTACTGAAAAGCACAAATACTGTGTGAGCATGCAATGGCTCACACAGCATGAAAAATGGCTTTAGCAACTACCAGAAACTATTGCTACAAAACATTATGTTAGACCCCCATTCCTGTTAAATCATACATGGCATTGTTGGATCAAAAAATCATTCTCATGAAAGGAGATCACACCTGGACATTTTGGTAAGAATCAAAAAGAGAATATTCTGTGGTTTATCCTGTAACAGTTTTTACATTCAATCATATTGTTGGAGGAGTAAATTAGGTCTCCAGGGGGTCCTAATCACTAGGCTACAGACTTATGCTGCCACTTGTGCACTGCTGGGTTTCATGAATCTCAAATTATTTTGCTATCTAGTAGATTACTATCCTCATGGGGGAGTAAAGAATGAGAAATATGCACAAATTCACTCATTCTTCCTCTCTGTTCTATATCTAGACAGTTAAAGTAGCTTATTCAGAAAATGAGAGAAGTAGGTATGAATCTGTACAGATAAAGCTGAATATCAAACTGCACTCTCCCACCTCATAGGAGAGTCATTATATAAAATGAAAAAAGGCTCAAGGTAGAGAGAAGAAATGAATGCCATTCCAAACTTTTGCCTTGTGAGACATTCTGTGGGAATCTTTAGTGTGTCCCATTTTTCCAGGAAGGATCCTGATTAAGCAGAATAACCTGGGTAGAAAATATCACAGCCATACCAGCACAGAAGCTCTCAGTGAAGCTGAAGAGGAACTTAGAGCAGCTAGAGATATCTTGGGTAAATGTGTAAATTAAGTTCCTGTGGAATTAAATGCCTCCAAATCTAGATTGAAACTTCTGAAGATAAAGTTCCACTTCACCTTTTGTGGAGAATCAACACCTCATTTGCTTGGAATCTGACAAGTATTTCATTTGGAAATTTGCAGAATTTTTGCTGAGAAAAGGAAACCACTCCCTACTCATCTTCCCCAGACCACCCATGATTTGGCAGACCTATGATCCTCCCACAGACACAGCTTTTTGTATGAGCTCTGCAGAGTTCAGATACTGAGGCCCCAACTCATTTCACTGAAATCTTGTTACCGAAAAAATCTAAATTAGTGCTATTATTGTTGTACAATTTCTCCGTAGTCAATGCAATGGGCAAGGCTTTACAGAAGCCAGCTTAAATCTCCTGTGGTCTGAATGCCTTTCTGAGATGTTGTCATCCTCCTTGCTCTGATGACAGGATAATTCTTGGGCAGAGAAGCAGAGAAATTTGTGCTGTTGTGTCCTGGATGTCGTGGTGGGTCCAGCACTCAGTACCCACCACACTTTCAATCACACAGCATTCAAAGACTCAGGAAGTTTTAAAGATTCTTGAAGTGTTTGTGGTTTTTTTTGGTTCAGTGATGGGAATGATTCTTTTCAAACTCAAACTTAAGTGAAACTATCTGACTGATTTGAAGAGGTAACTAATTTGTTTGCTAATTGAACCACATATCCTGCTATTTTTGTGTATGTACTTGAACCTTGTTCAAAATAAATCAAATAATTTCTATTATCTTCTTCACCTCTAGAATCATTAACTTCTTTTTAGGTCATAACTCAGAATGTCCTTTTATCAATCTCTTACAATTAACAAAAAATTTATTCTAATAAGTTGTTCTCATTTTTATATTGCGCAGTGGGTGAATTTATAGCTATTGACATTTGTTTAAAAAAAATAACAATACCCTCAAAATATATAAATCTGGTTAAAAAACACAGTCTTATGATTGTTATTCATTAAGAACAATATTTGCAATTCCTGATCAGTTCAACTTGGTAAGATATTTTTGTTTTAGAATCCAGTGGGAATGCTTCAGTAAAATAAGATTCCAGAGAACCACACAGGAAGTCCAGCAAATCCAAATTAATCCCACCCTGTCAGCAGAAACATGGTCCCCTCTTACACATTTTACATTCCTAAGATAGGCCTCAGGGACTGTAAGCCAAGCATAAAGAGCTAAGTTACATGTGATAGCACAGGGGATTCTGGATAAATAAATAACTTTTAAATTTTGAATGGATTGAATGGTGTGTACACAAGTGTGTGTGGTGGTAGGAGAAGGGGGAATGGCCTTAAGCTGAAGGAGAGTAGATTTACATTAGACATTAAAAACAAAATTCTTTACTGTGGTGGTGAGGCACTGGAACATATTGATCAGCGTGGCTACGGGCTCCCCAATCCTGGAATTGCTCAAGGCCTAGTTGGATGGGAATCTGAGTAACCTGCTCTAGTGGAAGGTGTCTCTTCCTGTGTCTGGAGCTGGAACTCCATGATCAGAATGCAGAAATGGCCTCATTAGGGCCAAGTAGAGGGAAAGGAGCACCTCCCTCAACCTGCTGGCCACACTCTCCCCAGTGCAGCCCAGGACGCTATTGTGCCTCCTATGTCCTACTATTGTCCCTCCTATGCCCCACTATTGTCCCTCCTATGTCCTACTATTGTCCCTCCTATGTCCCACTATTGTCCCTCCTGTGTCCTACTATTGTCCCTCCTATGTCCCACTATTGTCCCTCCTATGTCCCACTATTGTCCCTCCTGGTCACCAGAGCACTGCCAGCTCATGGCCAGCTGTCACCCACCACGACTCCAAAGTCCTTCTCAGCAGAGCTGCTCTATTGCAGGCCAGCCCCCAACCTGTGCTGGTACTTGGGGTTATTTCTGCTCAGGTGCAGGACAAACCACTTACCCATGATCCTATTCCTAATGTTATGTTAATATTCAAAATGGATTCCTCAAGAAGGGAGAACTTTCCTGTTGTCCTGTGAGGATCCAGCAGCTACAGGAGTAGCAGGGGGTATAGTCCATAAGCCAGACCCTAACTCACCAAGGAAGCAAAAAAATGCCAACCCATTCCTTCAGAATTTTTCTACTGAACTGTTCTTGGAACACATATTAATTTATTTTATGTAATGTCTCTTGATTGACTACTCTAACCTTGAATTCTCATACACGAAGGAGCAAATATTTTTGAAACGATTTGTCACAGAAGATGCAGTATGTCAGTGAATATAGATAATGTGGTGCAACTGAGTCCTTTAGGAGATCCATGCCTCCATTTGAAACTCAAGTCTAGACAACAGCTACAGCACTGGCATTTTCAAAGTACTGCATTACAGCTTCAGCTGGCATGAAATGGTGTGCACAATGGAACCAGAGTGATTTACACCTGCAGAAAAGCTGGCTTGCTTTAAAGGTTTGTTTATGAAGGGGGAAAAAAAGTAAAAAACAAAAATCACTTTTCTGTCTGTTTTCCTCCTTTCTTTTTTTCTTTACTTATTTTTTATGATCTGTCAAAAGCCAAAGAAGAAAAGTGAGAGAAAAAAAAAAAAGCCAGGGATAGCAAACTATTACTAGAAAACAGCATAAGCAAATTAAAATGGAAAGAAAATGCCAGAAACTACTACCGTGCTTGATTCTTTGGAGAATCAACTTGCAATGGATTAGCACAAATGTGCCTTGATCCATCATCATGTTCTCCAGTTCAGCAAGCACAAACTGATAGTTTGGAATGGAGGTGGCGTGAAGTAAATGCTGTAATTTGTGACTGTGTGACAACAAATGAAACTCGGCAAGAGGGCCAAGCTATCTGAAGCAAAACAATAATAGCTTGGTGAGCATATTAGGCAACCCCAGAGGAGAGGAGATGAAAGATTCAGGCAATAAGGAGAATGTATGTATTTTAGATGTTAGGCAACCCTATTCTCAAGGCATTACAGGCAACAAGAACATCTGAAAAGTGCATCTGGGTTGGGCAGAAACATATTCACCCCTGGTAAGCACATTTCCCGGTAATGCCTTGGTGAGAAGAAATAAAAATAAATAGGAAAATAGAAAAGGATTATCACCCTGGCTAGTAGATTCTTTTCAGAAAGCATCTGGCTAGAAGTAAATAGTATTATGAGACCTTTCCCTAGTTTTTATGATTTATGGATTCAGTTTCATCAGATCTAGGATAGGGCATTTATTGGGTACTACATGCCCTGAGAATTTATGTTGCATGGTTAAACATCATGTCTGTATATCTTTTCTCAGTAATCTCTGATAATACCCAAATGGGCTTTTTATTTTAAACATCTGGACAGCCGTATGGTTTGTGAGAATTAAGGTGCTAAGTGAAGAAAACAACACAACCATAAAACCTTTCAAATAAACAAAGCTTTCTTTGGAACATTAACTTCTTTACAGAGAAATCTTCTCTGTTCCTAAAAATGCACTTAGTACTTTATGTCTTAATCTCAAGGTAACGCTTTTCTCTTACAAATAATCTCAAGGCATTTAATGGTACCATTACTGTAGAAAACTATGAGATATTTGCATAAAAAGCACATCACCAAAAGAAATATAGAAAAATAAAAGCTCTTCTTTTCCCCCTAGCTTTTGTCTTTTTTTCATGCTAAAAGCAGGAAAATACTGTTCAGCAGGGTGTTCTCTTCTACTCAGTAACAACACTGTCAGCACTGTCATAAAAATAGCTAAAGGTGTAATTTAGGGAAATTTGTCTGCATATTAATAATTGAGTTTCTATTTGTTGACACAGAAACACAAAAGAGAGGAAAAGATAATGCAGTGTATTCAGTTCTTTGTCTTTATGCACGTGCATGTCTGTGTCAGTGTATGTCTGCATGCTTATAGCTCAAAACTGCATGTAAAACTATTCTCTTATGTGAACAATAATAAAAAATGTGCTGAGAATCACTACTCACAAGTCATTTAAAGAAGTAAAAATTATTGGGTAATGCTGTCCTTCCAAAGTACTTTAAAGAGCTGACAACATGCTTCTATTTCAAATTAGAGCTATAATATATATACACATACATATGAGACAATGTCCTTCAGCAAGATAAGAAATTAAAATATGTTGAACTGGATAATCTGGTAGCTTTCCCTTTTTGCAATACACTTTCCTTCATGAATGATTCTATTTCTGTTATGAACTACTGTTTGATTTTACTGAGGAATTAGATTCCATCTTAACTGAATCTTCACTACCATAACCTGTATTTCTTCCTGTATTGATATTGACTCATTCTCATGCATTTAAGTTTATTAAATGCAGTGCAACAGGATGGATAAGTAAAGTTTGCTTGGATAACCATGATTTCAAGACTAGAGCCTGGAAAGAACAGAGTATGCTTGGTCATACTTGACCTATATTGTATCATATGTTTTGAGAGGGCTTCTTCTGACTTTTTTAAGGAGCAATTGGAAAATTCCTATACACATGTAGAGATTTTTTCTGATTTATCATGCCTTGCAAACTTACTATTCACTGGTTGTGCAGGCATACCTATGGTGAAAAATCAGATTAGATGTACACAAAGGATTTATGCAAAAGTCAATGTTTAGAGTTTTCCAGCTCTGTTGCACTTTGCAGTTATTCCTAATATAGGTTGCCTAAGTTTTAGTTGGATTTTATTTTGTTTTTAGCAAAAATAATTTTGTACGTTTTAAGGCATAATTTTGCTGGAGGATAAACTAGATGGTCTTGGCAAGGCTACCTTAGTGTGACTCTAAAAGGCAAAGATTTTCACAGAACTTCATCGGTACTGAGGTTTAGAAATGGAAGAAACTGCACAACTGCAAATGCTGACTTCCCTTTGTACCATTGAACTTGCCTGCATATATGGGAGTTGCTGAGTAATGCTGATATCTTTGGAGTGATCTCATGCTACTTATTATCATTAACTTTGTGACTAAACCAGTGGCAATCCACTGGAGGGTCACTAAGGTGATCAGGGTCTACAGAGCACTGCATATAAAGTCAGGCTAGGGGAAATGGAATTTCAGCTGGAAATGGAATTTCCCCTCAGCCTAGAGAAGAGAAAGGTAAAGGTGGCTGTAAGGGCTCCCATCATTACACACACACACACAAATAAAAAGGCTTTTCAAGACTACAGATCCAAACTCCAAACTCTTAGAAGTATATGGGAAGATTAGAGATAGCAGTCTTCCTTCAAGAAAGGAAATTCTGACTGAAAATGAGGAAAACAATTTCCCTCAGGAGAACGATGAATGCTGTGTTTCCATCATTGCAGCTTTTGGAAGATACGCTGGAAAAGTTTGTGTGAAATCAACTTAACTTTGGAGTCAGACTTTCCTTCTGATGGAGGAGTTGTGTTAAAGATCTCCAGAGTTTTCTCCCAAAGATCTTTATATTTACTTAAGTGAAGAACATAAGGCTCCTTTTACAATCAAAGGGAAAAACATGTGTCTGAAGAAATCACTCCTTCAGTGGCCTAAGAAGGACCCAAAATCAGCATTTCCTCTAACTTGTGTTGTATGATTAGATATTCAAATTTCTGACAAGACAAAATGCCAGCCTTCCAGTCTGGACAAATATTCTTTATAAGGATTGGAGAAAACATGAGTAACAACTCAACCCTAGATAAGAAGGGCATGTTTTGCCACCCTGCTCCTTTTCTGTGCAGGTTTTTTGCTTGGTTGCCCAGCTACTGAGAGGAGAGGGAAAGGTGTGAGTCAATGGAGAGGAAAACAAAGCAGCCAGACGCACGGTGCCAGCAGTGTGCTGTACAGACACACAGCCTGTGACCCAATTTGTGCCCTGCTGGTAACAAAGTAAATGCAAAGTAGCATTAGTAGGCAGCCCAAATGCAATCCTTCAGGCAAAGGCTCTTTTTTTACTTAAGCTCACACTCCATTTTGCATCTAAAAATGCCAGAGGACTGTTTGTCTGGAGATTAAAATCTGTTCTAATGTATAAGGATTGACAAGCAGTAAGTTTCTTTGCATTTGAGGTTTTGAGACTGTCTTATTCCAAGTCATTTTTAATGAAAAGGGAAGAGAATGAACTGTCTGGATCACTGATCTTTTTATAGATAATATACATTTCTATGAGAAAGAAAAAGGGAGATGGACTTCAAATTTTAATTCTATTCAGCTTCTCTCAGCAATCCAAATTTCCAGTGTGAAGACAGTTCATTCTTTGGAAAAATTGTTGCTGAAAAACTCGATCTAGGTGGCAAGGACCAAGTATTTTCTAAGTAGTTTAAAGAAGGCAAGAGACTGCATGTCTGTGTACAGGTTTGCAGGCCCACCCTTTAAATCCAGAATACTGGTTGAGATCATAACATGCAAAAGAAATCTGTATTTTCCTGTATTTCTACCATGCATTAGAGCTGTGTGCTGCCCTCCATATGTGGTTGTAAAAAATGGGCTGACCACAATGCCTCTTTGCCTTCAACCAGCCCCCCAGTAAACAAAAAAATATTGTCTTTTCTGAGGTTTATTTGATCCACAGCCTGAGGTGGAGTATGATGGAAAGCCCTGAAATGTTTCTCTGGAAAGCTAAGAGAAAAATCGTCCTACTGCTCACTACGTCTTGGCTGTGGTCTGAAAAGTCTGTCAGTCCTTGACTGTTTCAGAGGAAAAGACTGGAAAAGTGTGGGCTTACACAGCCAGCTTTTCCACCCAGAAAATGGACACATACTGTCAATGAGGATGGCTGTGTTGGACTTCCTCTTGTTTTTTTGTTTGGGGTTTTTTGTTTGTTTTGGTTTGGGTTTTGTGCTTTTTTCGCTACTTGCTGTTGCAAAAAAAAATGTAAACACAATCTGGATCAAGGGTGAAAATCTGCTGTTTAGTTTTAGGGGAGCCTATTTTGTTTAGCTTTGGCTTGGGATTTTGGGGTTTTTGTTGATTTGTTGGTTTTTTCCCCCTCACCTGAAGGGGTATTTTGATAAGGGTTCAGTGTGCAAGTTGTCATTTTAGTTGAAGTTTAACACAGAACTGCCTCTATTTATCAAAGTAATGTCTTCCATAGCACAAATCTAACATGACAGGAAGGACAGACGCTTTCCTTTTTGGGGCTTGGATTTTATTTATAATAGCATGGTACCAGCAGTTTTATACTAAGAATGTCTGGTCTCAAAACCAAAAAGAAAACTGGTTTTGAGTAAGAATTGGAGAGAAGGAACTGGCTGAGGGTTATCTTTGCTCCACCTCAAGTGTCTTCACAGCAGATGAGGCAGCTACAATCTTACTGCCATTTTATTAAAAAGGAGAAAAAGAGAATTATCCTTGTTTTCCTCTCCTATTTGCCTTTGTATCCTAATAAATTAGCTGTTTTTAATTTTGAATGGCCCAGTTTTCACTGTTGTTTATACTTGGTACATTGATGGCTCCAGGGAGTATTTTGGCAATGAGATAAGCAAGTTGTAGCTTTTCACTTTCTTTCTGGTGTGGGTCTTTTGGGTCCCATACACTCTGGAGATTCCTGTCAGTGCCTGAAGAATATTTTATGACTGTTTTTTTAATGTTTTTTGAACAATGCTTTAATAAGAAACATTATTAATTTGGTAATTTTGCTCTCTATGTAGTCACCTTTCACATACAAAGCAGACTCTTCATCTAACAGAAGTGGATATATGCAGATAAGGGGTGTGAGGACAGAAGGTTCTTATCATACTGGAAGTCTCAAAGTTTCAAATATTTTGGTCGTATATATAACTGACTGGCTTTTCCCATTCCAATATGCTGTAGAAAGTGAGTTAGTCCCTTTCATAAAAGGGCTAGATAAGGAAAAAAACTATTTATCACAGCTATTTTGAATTCTTCTGTAGGATGTTCTCTGCAGAGAGCTGCCCTGGTGTCCTTGTCTCAGAGCTCCTTCTCCAGCTCCTGTGCTGCTGCTGCCTCCTGTGTGCCACTCTCTGTCCCAGATCTGCATTAAATGGATGAGTGCAGTGATTCCTTCACGGTCAGAGCTGACAACTGCCACAGGAATCCTCAGAAAAAAAAAAAAAAATAAAAAGCAAAAAAAAATTGAAAGGATATTTTAGTTTGAGATACTTAAAGAAAGGACAAAATCACCACTCTTTTCAGGGAGCATTTTCCTTCAGCTCCTTCCCATGACACACAGCATCATGCTTTGTCTGACCTGTTGCACACCATGAGTGACACGGCTAACACGAAGTGACTGGGCTGCAGAAACCGAGAGGATGCAGCCAGAGTGGTTGTGTTGATGGCTCCAAAGAGGCTCCTGGGACTGTCAAGCAGTTAAGCTGCAGATGGGCTGTTTGCTATGCTGTGGTCCTTGACATTCTTTGCACTGCTAGACAAAGAAGGGGGGTGGGCACAGCACTATTTGCCTTTCCACTGAGGTTTTTTTCCCCGCACAAAAGCATTTGATTTAGGCTTGGTTTTTGTTTTGGCTCAAATTATTTTCCAAATAACACCATGACTCAGGAAACAATGAATGGTAGGAATAATGTGCACCTCCAGAATGTTGTGCAGGAGAACACATTATTTTGTATCTACCACATTAGCTGTACACTGGGCTTTGTTTTCCACCACATCATTCATGGTACAAGTTAATTACACACTTTCAATGTGCTGCTTTCTTTCTTACCACACAAGATAATACAATTCTGAACTCATTTAAGCAAAGCAAATGCTTTTCTTCCTATTATGTATTGTGCCAAGCAGTAAATAATAGTAATTAATAAAAAGCAGAACAGAGTTCAGCAAAGTCACTTCTTCCTTTTATTCATGAAGAAAATCAAAATTTCATTAAGGGCAGTGCTAGATGTTCCTCTGCTGTTCCCAAAATGTGATGTTGGTCAAGGCAATTGTTTCTTGAGAAAGGCTGACAGTGACAATGAAGATTTAATCTGCTTTCCTCAGCATATCCCAGATTCAACTTTTCTATGGCATAATGGGTGAACTGCAAACGCATCTCTTGTGAAACAAGACAGCTGGTTCCAGAAGTTTATCCTGTGTATGGATATGCCAACAAAGCTCTGATCTTCTCTCAATTTAGTCTGATAAACCAGACTGTAGTAGTCTTCAAAGTGTTTCCCTTTTACCACAGTACTTACTCAAATTTCTCCATCAGTTGCCAGCTTCATATACCGATGTCCTTTTCCGTACATAATTATCTGCATTTATCTACATCTGCATTTATATACATCCATATATCCCTAAAATATATGTAGAGATTACACATATCTTAGCACCTGGTCATTCCCAAATTGGGGCTTTCCTCTGTTCTGGAACACAATAGTGATAATTGTGTTGTTAACATTCAAAGGAATACAACTATTTGAATTTTTCTGTATTTCAATTCTCTACACTGAAGACATTTTTGGTCAGCAATTTCTTCTTCCTGTCAGCAGCCTGCACCATCATGTGCACCAGTGTGGGCAGGTGTTGCTGCCCATGGCAGGAGGGTTGGAACTAGTTAATCTGTAGATCCTTTCCAACCCAAATCATTCCATGATTCTATAATTCAGTAACTAAGGAGAATGGATTTATATTGTTTGCCTGTTTAAGAAGGCCGTAGGTAGTAGCCGAGGTACCTGAAGAGGGTGGTAACCACTAAATGCCACCTCAGTCAGAGCAGGCTGCAATTCCAAAATATGGTTAACTATATGCTCCTAAGTCTTATGACCTAAGGGGAACCAAGGAAAAGAGAAGGCAGGGAGAGGAGGCCATGTGTGCAGAAATTTGTCACATAGTCATGCTAGAGAAGATAAAGGAATTTTTTTCTCTACCTTGCTATATAATTGCCCTTCAATTAGATGTACATATCAGAGACCTGTGGGATGCTGTTGTAACGAGTCCCTCCAAGAGAGGCTATTCCATTACCAATGCCAACTAATTTGTAGCTATATTACTTCAACATGTGAAATACAGAAGACAGGTCATACAATAATTCTAAAATTAGGAAAAAAAGCCAAAACATTTGATAATAACATATCTCAGTGTAGGCCTCTCTTAGCAATTTGTGCTGGTACCAATTAATTGCATAGTCATTAGTATTAATGCATTATCCTTTGGGATTAGTTTATAAATAAGTGTTTTGTAGTCTAGGAGATAAATTGTTTCATCATTTATTTTTAGTCACAAAAGCTGGAATTGCCTTCTATACAAAATAAATTACTCCAGCTTGTCTGTATTTAAATGGTCAAACTAGGCTTTAAAATTAGAAACATTTAGATGAATGACCAGACATTTTCTCTCTGACTAAAGCTTTTCTTCTTTTTGTCCTCTCTAACCTCCACTTACGAAGTTCAACAGGTTAGTGAGTAGCTGGAATCTTTGTTTTCACTCTTAATGGGAGATTTTAGGAGGAGAATGGTGGAGGTTTTTTTAATAGAACGATGTCCTTTACTTCTAATTCTGTAACCTTCATGTTGAACCTAATCCCCACATCCTGCAACAGTCTTTATCATACCTAACAGAAGATCTAAAAGCAATAGGTGTTGCATTAGACATTGATATGCATCTTTCAAATGAAAAAACATCTTGAATTAAGTGCTATTGATCTAGGTAAGATAGTTCAAGTCTGGATTATATAAATGAATTGCGGGACATGAATTGAGGCCAGGTAGGAAAAATCTATATTATGTACTAGACACCTCTGAAAAGAATGGTTCTGGCCATTTCAGAGACACAAGAACTAGAAATGAATTCTGGAGTGGAAACATGGAGAACAGAATTATCTTGCACTTCCCTCTAACTAAATATCTGGGAAAATGCTGACAAAAATCTCATATGCATAACTCTTATTTGGCATGGTTTAGCTGACTTCTCATGCTACCTAGAATATATTGCATCTGCTTGAAGTTTGCAGAAAGAACTTATCTCAAACTTTTTGTTTCTTGCATGACAAATATTCTGTCTCCCTGCAAAGATGATTATAAAGCAGAGTGCTCTCTTGGGAAGAAAGGAGAATGGAAATCCTAGAGTTAGAGATTTAAGACGTGACCTTTAGGTCTGAATGAGTTGATAAGCCCTCTATTTTCTAAGAAGGAACCTAAGGATTTTTTTTTTTTGGCCCAAGAAATTATGTCAGAGGTCAAAGATTTCCAATATTACTACTGTGCAATTCTGAAAAAGGAGCAGCAGTCTGCACTGTTCTGCTGAGAAAAAAATTTAAACAATCAAGCTCAAGTTCTGGCATTCAAATGAGAATGCCATTATTTCCATTTCTCATCTTGATAGCAGAGAAAGGCTTCTTCTCTTGGTGGTGATATTGTCTGCTCTCACAAGAAGCATACTGGATTTCTGTTCTAGGAGTGTTCTTTGTTTTAAGCCACCTGTTGTATTGTTTACTGCTCATGTTATGCTGACATGGAAGCATGTTATGCTTGAAGAAAATTAATCTCATGTCAGAATTTCAACAACCATTGTGGCTTCACTGAGCTCTGAATGATGTTTATTTTGCTTGGAAGAACCACAGTTTATGCTTTCTCTTTCTATCACCTTGTTCCATTTAAGTGACAAAGTGCCTTGATACAGCACCAGTTTGATTTTTTCACACAGACACTCAACATCCTTCCCAATTTTGCTCTTAGCACTTCATACATACAGATTTCCATTATTGCAATTCAATTCTTTCTTTTTTTCCCTCTCTTTTTTTGAACTTTTTAGAGTTAAAAATGATTGCAATTGTAATAGTTTCCTACTGATTTGCAATTTGTAAACAAAAAAAAACCAACAGAAAATGGATACAAGCATGTATGGAGAAGCATTTATACCTGCTGAACAATTGCCCTAAGTAGAAAATTGATTTCTGCTGTACATCTGCCAGGTAAATATGAACAAAACCATTAATATTCATATTTCAGTAAGCAGGGAGGAGTGAATTGTAGAGAATTGAAGAGACGCTTAAGAAGAAAATGCTATAACTGTAAACTCGCACTGCAAAATATTTCCCCTTATCTTGATTTGATTGGCTTTATATCTATGTAGGCAAGATATCTGGAATAAGTGCTCCCTGAAATATCTTGAATAAATGCTCTCAAAACCAGAAGGGACCCTGTATCTATCAACAAGCAATTTCACCTTCCAAACCATTTGTTGTTCAATAACGTGTAGGTGTTAGAACATTCCAGAACACAAGTGACCTTCACAACAGAGATTGTGAGTGGTCTATTTAATTTGCTATCAAGTGATTTGCTAGAATGAATACTACTCATATTATTAATTGAAAGGTAGTGCCAGGAAGGAGGACACAATTCTGCTGGGGTCTCTGCCTGCTGCAGAAACTGCTGGAAGGAGGAAGAAGATTTCCCCTTGGAACAGTTGGAGAATTGCTGAGCAAAAAAGGAATTAAAGACACCTTGAGTAGGTCTGTAACACAAATACAGAAAATGAGTGTTCTGTGGTAGGAAAAGCCTCTACAGCAAGGTGCTTAAGGAGGAAGAATCCCTTGTGAGCAGTTCTGAACTTGTGCAATACTGAAGAATACTGGTTGGGAAGAAGGAGAAAAACACTTTGTGCTTCATAATAAAAGATAACTTTAATTTTCTTTTATTTAGTTTCAGAATGAAGCATTGTCATGTTCTAATTTGCCTTGTACTTACTTGTGCAGTGAAAATTGCCCAAATGTCTTGCTCCTCAACAGTGACCTTTCAGTCTGGTGTATTAAAATGTATTTTCTTTAAAGAAATCCCCCTTTCCAAGCACTCAAGTTCTTCATGATGTCACAACTTCATCCTCATTACCATTGTGGCGACACTCGTAATATTTAGATTTGTATCCTCAGTAACAGAAATGTTCACAAGTCTTTCCAGTATAGACCTCTATACTGTAGCCACTTCAATTGTTTGGATTTCTGAGTGAATTCCATCACCATTATCTATACATTTTGTGTTGAGGGTTTTGCTGTCCAAGAAACATTAGGAAGGACCTGTTTGTGGTTGACCAACACTTTCCACTTCCATAGGAATTCAGCCGGCTTCATGTTCCATAAAATCACAGAATGGTTTGGATCAGAAGGGGACCTTAAAGATCACCTGGTTCCAACCCCCTGCCATGGACAGGTAAACATAAATATGAACCTTTCACTAGACCAGGTTCCTCAGAGCCCCATCCAGCCTGGCCTTGAACAATTCCAGGGATGGTCCATCCAAACCTTCTCTGGGCAACTTTTTCCTTCCTATTTGCCTCCAGTGGCGCTGTGCACCTGTGAGCTCAGACACTTCATCTGAAAATGCAACAGAATTAAAGCAAGCATGACATGAAAAGTGATTTAAATGTTGATTTGGCATTTTCAGAATGATAGGTGATTTCTAAGGATATGCTAAGAACATTTGTCTCTAGGGGAAAAACAGAAAGCTTTTAAAAAAACTTCATCTGGTTTAGCTGATTCCTTTCTCTCTCTGCTGTGAATTAGATAGATTGCCATCTGTACTTACAGCAGAAGAGTGTTCCAGCTTCAGCCAGCAGATGCCCCAAAGACTTCCTAATTTAACTGAAAAATCTCACTGCTTTCAGGCACTGTGTTACTTACCTTTGTAGAGAAGTCACATCTCATCACCTCTGACAGAGTTTTCTGAGCACCACTGTTCATAAGATTAGGAAGCTCTGTCCTCAAAAAAGAGCAGGCTTTACTAACACCTTATACCTTGTACTAAAATTTGCACAGATTGCACATGCAAATTCTGTCTAAATGTACTTTTCTTTGTATGAAAGAGCATGGGGAGATGGTAGGGTTTATTTTCCAATTTTACTTGTATATTCACTAATGGAAGAAATAGATGCCATTTTGAGTAATGTAATAAACTTTTCCCAGATGAATCTAAATAAAATGGAAGAATGGGTGAACTATGGTTCACAGAGCATACCAATGGCTAGCAACTTTCCTCTCAAAATTAAAAATTAATCCACGTCCAACAACTGCTCAGGAAAGACAAACAGGAACCACAGCATTCCAGAAATACAGAGATTTCTTCAATAGAGAAAACAACTATGCAGAAAGAGCCTTCACTCACAGGAATTTCCATTATAGGTAAAGACAAAGGTAGACTCGAGAATCAGAGTCAAATGAAAATGCAGGGCAGGTCCTGAGAAAGAATTTGGAGGTGGAGTCAGGGGTTGATAATAAGTGCTGCAGTGCAATAATCAGTTTTGGGGCTTGGATTTTGGTAGTGCTGTTTATGAGGTGCTGATTTTGAGGTGCTGTTTTTTAGGGGTTTATTTTGAGGATAAGTTGGAATACATACAATTGTGCAATCAGCAACTCTACAGTTCAATATTTCAGATTGATGCTCAGTCAGAGGATCACTGAAGCACCTTTGGAATTCCAGCCATTCTCCTGAGAGGCTAGAAATATATTTCAAACTGAATCTGCTAAAATTAATATGAGATTGCTTGCATACTTCTTTCCTTTAATCTATATATCTCCCAGCACTTCAGATCACTTGCTGACTTGCTTTTCTTCCTTCCACTTTTTTCTCTTTTCTCAGGAACTTTTGCTCACCAGTTTGAATACACATATGTTCTCTTGTTTATTGCTCCAGACACACCCTTCATTTGTTAATAGATTCATATGCTTGTGCTCCTGATGGGTTTTGTTTGCTCGATTCAGTCACTGAAATCTGTGTGTAGCAAGGAATTTGAAAAGAGCATGCAGCTGTTTGCCAGATAAACTGACACATCATAATTTTGTACTTTTAGCATCCTCCTTTGTTTTAATAAGTATGGATGTCATGGATTTATAAACAAGTACTTTGAGGATTTGAGGCTCATTTCACTATTGACTTTCTCTTATCTTTTATTTTCTCCTTATTTTTTTGTAGATGCATTTGTGGACTTTGGAACAATCTAATGCTGTAGCAATCATATCACTTTCAATTTGCACAGGATTTTTTTACTGTCAGACTTCTGTAATGGAATGGTAATGGTTCTTCTTTATGCCATGGCTGAAATGTGCTAGAAGCTTTACAGGCAAATAAACAAAATCTGGCCTTAGCTGTTCAACTGGACTCAGTCTCACACATAATCACTCTAACTGAGCACATAATAATAACCCATGATTGCACTGTCTTGTTGGTAGGGTTTAGTTGACAGCAGACTGAATCCTGATTTGGTTACTCAGCACTGTGGTGGTGTAACTATGAGCAGAATTCTGTTCTTGGGCCTAGGAGCTTAGGAATATGCCAAGCCCCCGGCTTTTTAAGTAATTCCTATGGATTTATTTATCCCAACAGAAAATTCAGTTTGCAAATTGATTTTTTCACCTGCATGGCAAATGTTTTATAAATAAGAAAATAGTCTAGATGTGAGCAGACACTGAAAAATGAGGTTACAAACCTGTATTTGGAAGGATCCAAATGGTCCCCTGAAATAAAATGTGTACCTAAGGTTAGATGAAAGAAGATCTTTTACAAAACAACCTTCACGTTGTGCATCAGTGTTAAGCAAAGGGACACACTATTTATGAAATTGTAGGGACATCAGCGCTGATTGGCCTTTGTGACCCCAATGTGTTCCTCCATGTGGTGATCCCAGGGCTATCAGTAAGGACTGAGTCATGTCCTTGGTCTCACTCCTTTTTGTAATGCCCCTGTCACTTTGTAAATAATATCTCACCACAGGAGGTTTAGATAAGATATTAGGAATCTTTTTTTTTTTTTTTTTTGTTATGGAAAGGGGTGTAA
>JAWWMS010000120.1:148003616-148067550 GCA_035048045.1 Chlorospingus semifuscus
TTGTTATGGAAAGGGCTGTAAATCATTGCAGCACACTGGACAGGGAATTGGTGGAGTCGTCATCCCTGTAAGTGTTCAAAAAACATTTGGATGAGGCATTTGAGGATATGGTTAATGGTGAACATCATCCTGGTGCTGAGTTGAGGGTTGCACTTACTGATCTTTAAGGTCCTTTCCAACCTTAACAATTCCATGATTCTATGACCTCACGTACATTTGTTTCTGTGGGATTCCTTAGGTGGGACAAAATTTCAGCATATAGGAGGTTTGAATTTAGCCAAAGATCTACTGATTTCTTGAGCAGGATAACCTTCTTGATCTTCTGGCATGCTATCATGAAACTCAAGATGATGCAGATTTGAGCAAAAATCCCTGGACATGCATCATTTGCATGTTTAAGCTTACACCCTGTGGGAACTTGCTCCAATGCCATGTTATTTCTAGTGAAGTTGTCAAGACATACAATTAAAAACAATAAGAAGAAACCCTGTTTTTCACTGATTTTTGTTTGCTGGGGTTTATTTTTTTTAAGATTTTTTTTTAAAGATGAAATCAAAATGAAATAATGTTTCACAACAAAATCAGCAAAAGAGTTTTTCTTGAAATAATCTATCTGCTTCTCCATTTCTTGCTGTACCCACATCCTCAAATGGCAAGCAGAAGAGGTGGTAATTTGCTTTTTCGTGTTCCTTCCGTGAAATTTTTCAGCACAAATATGGGAATAAATATTACCTATTAGCGTGTCAATCCCTTCATCTCCACACAAGCACAAACAGAAAAATTAATTACTGCCAGAGTATGGTAACAAAGCTGTGCTATGCCTCACACCAAGTAGTTGTTTAAATATCTCCAAGCAGTAAGAACTCTCTCCAGAAGTATCAGCAAATTGTAGTCTCACTGTGAAAACTGAGCACATGATTTTTAGTAATTTTATTGGCTTGTCTGTCTTGACAATGAGTGAATATTTGTACCAAGTTTTCCCCAGTCGTCTACTTAATCTTCTGTCTCTAGATGTTTCAGGGCTCCATTCTTCCTCAGTGGATAAAAATAAGGCATCTTTTCTCTGTGTTCAGAGAGGAAAAATGAAGGTGGAGCTCTGAGGGTACTGTATCTCTGCTCATTGGAAAGGAGTATATGATTGTTATTAATTTGAAGGCTCAAGGGTGTCTGAGGTGGCTGCTTAACTTTTCAAGGAAATTCAATATTGCAAAAGAATGCATAAATACAATTTCAGATTGTTTTAGATTAAACTAATTCCTTAGAAGTGCTGGGGCTTCAACTCCTTGTATAATTGATGGAAAGCTTTGGACACCTCCACTGCATGACTCAGAGGACACAATTTAGGAAAATCCACACATACATCCAGGGTTCCCGAGGCTGAGACAACTGATCAAGTGCCTGAAGAATAAAAAACATACCATCAGCTGTGGATCTTGTTATGAGACTTGATTGCTGCCATTTAGTTGTCTGTTGGTCTGATGGTCTTGGTCCATTGGGGCAGGGGAAGAAACCCAAAGTCTGATGGGTTAAAACATGCTCAGGCTCAGTGGTAAAGCCCAGGAGGGAGCTTTCAGTTGTCTGGTGGAAAGCCTCAGAAATTAGTCTGGGGGCACTCTGGGGGTCTTTGTTGGCTTTTGACACATTCTAAGACACGCCAACTTATTCTTCACAGATGTGGGTGAAGAGCACCTAAAGATAATACATGTATCTGCGTTGTCCCCCCAGGCTGGGCATATCCATGACATGATTCAAAAGTCTTGTAATAATTATGTTGGGTATTGGTTATTCCCACTGGCACCAAAAATAGGTATAAATCTAAGAAGGAAGCTCCCCAGTCACTGCACTACAACTCTCTGATCTTCCCAGGGAGAATGTTAAGAGCGTGTTGCATACAATGGCTCCACACAGTAACAAAACCTTGATCCTAATGCTGCCTATTTCCTTTGTGCAATTTTATACCATTGGTTCAGTTTCCTGTGTTCCTCCCTAACACCTGCACCGTTCCATGAATGTCTATAATTCAGGAATAGCCATAATTAATTAAATCTGCACAGCAATGAAGAGTTTAAGGAAGGAACTTAGTCCCTGTGAATTACTTTGTGAAAGGAGATAATGAGTTTTTTGGGTTTAAGTCCACCATATTAAGGATAACAGCAAATATTTGGCTTTAAACATGCAGTGTCCTGAATTAAGGTTCTCTCTGTCTGTTACCAAGATGACATTAAAAGTGGCCATGGATGTTTGAAAGCTTTACCACCAGATCAATTTCAATTACTTACTGTAATTGAAGAAGTGTGGGAATTTCTGAGGTGGCCACAGACTTTGTGTGTCTCTCTTTGCCTGCCATATACAAAACAACCTGCACAAAATAAAGTTTGAATCACCTCCACAACTTACTCTAAAGCTGAATTTTCATCACCACAGTAAGGAAAATTGTACTATCTTGTTTCTGGTGGTTTCAAAACAGTACAGATGGTATCTACTTGCTTGTTTTAAAAGCCAGTAGAAATATTCATTTCTTCTGGAGCAGTTCATTATACATAAATCCTCCATGCTTGTTTTAGAGAAAATGGAAAAAGGAACTATGGTATTGTTCTGGGAGTTTTCACTGTATTTTCCTTAGCCACATAAAAACCTAACAAACAAACAAACAAACAAATAAATAAATATATTAAAGACAGAAAGTGTAGTGATGAGACACTATGACAAAATTAGCTTTTTTACTCCCGGTGAATAGAGTCTTTACAAGGCCCCTTTATTTCAACCTTCTCATCTTCCTGAAATGAATTTGTAGTGAGAAGCAATTACAGTGAATATTTCCATATTCCCAGTACCCCTAAATGTAACTACATTAATTTTCTGGACTTATCTTAGTAATATATTGTGTTTTCTCATATATTTTCTTGTGTCTATATTTGTGTGCCAGCAACTCTGTGCATTTATGCTTAAAAATTTCCCAGACAGGGCCAGGTTTGACCACCAGGATGATTACCATTGACAGCAATTGGGAAAGCAGTTGTAAAGGTTTCTAGTCCCACCTTTAGGGCTGCAATCACTGCTCCCTGTGGAATTTGACTGGGAATACTGACATTTCCATCCTGACTATCACAGAGCTGCTCAGGAAATCAAAACATATAATTTAAACCAACCTCACATTTCTGAGGATGCTGTTGTCTCAAGGTGTCCCTGAAGAGGGTCCATTACTGCAGCAGCTGCTGCAGGAAGAGATTTTACACAGTGGATCCAGATTGAGTTAAATTCAAGAATCCTCTAAAGATTTGCCAAAAAGATCTTGATTGAAACTGCATGGAGGGAGAATTATGTGTAAATGTCTAAATTTTGACTATCATCAGGAGGACCATGGAGTTAAATGTGGGATCAGGAAAGGAAAAAATTCACTTATGAGTGATAAATGAGCATGAAGGTAGTGAAAATTTCCCCAGCTTCATTGTAACGTTTTGCTTCAATTCTCTGGTTTACACAGACAGTTTAAGCACACTACCAAAGTACCCAGGTTCATATGGCCCTGATGTAAAGAGTATGTGTGCCTTCAGTCTCATCTCAGCAATAACGTTGGGAGTAATGGCTGAAGGCATCTAACTTGACTGAAAAGGTAGAGAATTCAGAAATGTCTGTGGTCTTGCAGGGAGCTGGGAATAAAACACAAAAATTTCTAAATGACCAGATGGAAAGGAAAAGTTTGGTCAGAGTTCATAGCTCCTGGGTCACAAGAAATGCAAGTGTATAGAAGGAGCAATATTTTAGATTATATTGTATGAGGCAACACTGCTTTTTCATGAGCAAGTCTGTTGAGTGGAAAGGCTGAGGAAAAAACAAGGGAAACACGTGACCTTTCCTATAACTCACTTATCAACATTTACAAAACATGCTAGAGAGGGCTTTTCTAAGCACTATGACAAATCTAGAAATGTGAAAAAGCAATGCTACCCATGGAATAATACCAACAAGGATTTGCTTAGATTAGGAAACTCACCCAGGAGTCAGTCACTTCAGTACACCATATCCCTTCTCTCTTCTTTGGGCTTTTTCCCCCCTCAAAAGAATCATAGAAACATTTGGGTGTGAAAAGATCTCTAAGGTCATCAAGTCCAATCTTTAATCCAGCACTGCCAAGTCCACTAAACCACGTCCCCAAGGGCCCCAACCACACATCTTCTGAGCACCTCCAGGAATGGTGACTCCACCACTTCCCTGGGCAGCCTGCTCCAGTGCTTCACAACCCTTTTGAGAAACAGGGATCTCAGAGATATTTACTTTCCTAGAAGTTTCACAAAACTAACAATCTGAGCTAAGAAGGCAGTTCAAATGCTCATAACTTTATTTCTAGAAGCTTTCACGTGCTAACTGCTGTAATCAACCACGGCAGCCTGAATGTACTGTCAGACTCTGCATTAAGAGGTTAACATAAATGAGAATAAACTGTTTATTTGTAAATAGTTGGTCAGATGAGAAACACAAATCCAAAATAGCTACATTAACTCTGCAACTCCCAAACTACTGAGTTTGCTCAATTTTCTATGGCAAAGCAACATTACTGCAGCATGCTATTTCTTCACTTTTCAATTTTTTTTTCTGGTAAATATAGTTAAAAAAAGACAAAATAAAGTAAAAAAAAAGATGAAGGAAAGTAAAAATGTTTTAAAAGTGTAAAACAAAGGAATATCTCTTCCTTTATGATAAAGTTGATAATGTATGGCCATCTATTTCTGATCATTTTCCTGTTTGTACTTAACTATAGTGCCTTTAAAATCAGCTGTCACGGAGCCCACTCTACCTCCACGCAGCTGCCAAAAATATTCCTGTTCAATCTGCTTTTGTGTATTTTGGATGTTTGTTCTAACCCACCAATTTTCCTTCACAAAGCTATGTATTGGCAGTATTTGGCAAAAACTCCTGTGGAAAACAGAGGCATTGAGACTGGATTTCTATTGTTTATTTGTTTGGGAACACAGGGGGGATGTGGGAGGGTCAAGGACAGAGCAGGAAATTGCTCATATCTTCTTAAGCACACTCTATAACCACTGTTCTTTCATATAAGGCAGCCACACATAGAGGGAAACGACAGAAAATTGCAGCAATAATCCCACTGAGCTAGCTAAGAGCTGGCTGTATAGTACATTCTGTACCTGGCAAATGCCAGATGTCTATACATCCAGGAGTGCAGAAATTGCCATTGAAATTACGTGTTTGTCCAGCTAAACAGCTCCCAGACAGAAGTGACAGTCATAGGGGGTTATTATTAGATGTGTGAGTGGTCCCAGCTCCAGCCAGGGGAACCCAAAGCATCTGTGCAAATCAGCTCTGTGCAGACTGGTCTGTTTGTTCCTGACTCCAAAGGACTTGCACACAGCCCAAATCTGTTTCAGTTTGGTGCTCCTTTTTTTCTTTTTTTTTTTTATTGACCCACTTCTTTCTAAAAACTCATCAGGTGAGATGGAGGGAAAAGTGGAAACTAACAGTGCCATCTAATGGGTGTATGATTTTACTGCCTAATCGACCTACTTCCAGAAATTAAGAGAGAAAACAAACAAGAGCAACAGATTCTCAGGGGTATAGGATGTTCAAAGTCTCTTTCTTATAGCACAGGATTTTTATTTTTTGTTTTCCAAGGGAATCTGAAATACAAACGAAACTAATTTATTTCTCTAAAAACAGCCTGGACAGCTCAACATTGCTGCATTTTGGACAATTATTCTTGTTAGTGTGGATAATACAGATCAAAATGACTTTGGAAAATGGGGAATGAACAGCTGGGTCAGGTTTGTTTAAAGGTTTGCTTTCAAATCCCGGTTGCTTCAAAAATGAAGCAAACAAGCTAAAGCCAAGGAAAAGCAATCAGAAGTTGTCTTTATCATATGGTCCTGATGTTTTTAAGGAAGCTCACCAGCCTGCCCATTCACAAGACTCTCTAGAAGTCCCATTCCTAATGCCAGGGACTTTACAAATAGGGACCAAAGCCCCCTCACAGTGGGCAGCTGCATTGAGCCCACGGATCCCTGCTTGACTCCCTGCAAATCCCCCTCTCACAGCCAGAGCAGGTTTCTTACCAGTTCAACCCCAGGTTTCCGATATGAGTCTCAGATGTTCTTGTTCCATAAAACCATTTATTCATGGTGAAACAACACAGAAACAGTTCAGGCTCGGTGCCTCCAAAGAGGGTCCCCAACAAAAGAACTTTTGGATTTTTACACCCTCACAGTCTCCTGGTGCAAATCTCACTCTTCCTCTGGTGACTTCAGCTCCTGCCCCTTCTCCATGTCCATCCACCTCACTGGTATCACCAGCCTTCATTCTCTTTATTATCCAAAGGATCAGCAATTCCTGCTTCTGCTGCATCCCCAGCATCCATTCCCCTGCCTGGCAACCACCCACCCACCTTCTTGTCCTTTGTTATCCCAAACAGCTCTTGGCCTCTTGTCTCTATGTGCAGCTTTGTGAGCTGAGCTACCTGGACCAGATATATTCCTCAACAGCCTCAGTTCCACAAAAAGATGAGGGCTCTGGGAAAAAATGTGAGCTAAAATCTTCTGGATGTGCTGAAGTTCATGCTTCTTTTACCTGGGTTTGCACCATGAGCTTGAAGGACCACTTGAAGGGGAAACACAGATATCTATTTTCATAAGAGGCTTTTTGTCTGTGTTTTTTAGTCCTAAATGACAAGTATCATTTAACTGGAAGGCCAAGGGTAAATATTAATCGTAGCAGAGAAAGAGTGTTGATGGCTTTCAAACACTCATTACCAGTCAGCTGATTGTCTCAAAAATGTAGTTTTGTAAACATCCTTACTAGGGGCTTTGCAGATATTAAAATATTTTTCTCAGTACAGACTCATACATTTAAAATTGATGACTCCACAAGGTTTTTTTTTTTTTTTTTGTTTTTGTTTTTGTTTTGTTTTGTTTTCAGCTGTCTGTTTGTGTGGTAAAAACCTGTCATCATCAAAATGAAACACTGAGCATTTTATTCTCTGTTGGTATCATCTGAGATGCAGATCTGAAAATGTGGATTGACTTCTGCCATCTTGAGACATTCCACTGAAAGATCCTTCCCATTACTCTCACCAAACTCACTATGCCAGCAATTTGCTACAATTGCATCCCTGCAACCGTGGGATGAAAACAAATTTACTTTATAAGACGTTTGTAAAGGTTAGTATTATGATACTTCAGATATAAAAGTGTAGCTACAGAAAACAAAAAATTGTAGTGTGCATAACATGTAATTGCACAATCCAAATTAAATTCACATCTGCGTTTGGCTTGAGGCAAAACACCAGAGCAGAAAAATGAGATCTGAGAATGCTATGATGCTCCACAGGCAGATGAGATCTTCCTTTGGAGGAAATGAGCCATCTTCTGAATATGTAGAAAAGCACCTCTTTTCTGACAAAGTGAATGAGGGCACAGATCAGTTTGGTCTTGTTCAGACTTCTGTAAAACTATATTTTATACTGGCTCATTTAGCTCTTCTTACCTCTAAAATGAAAACAATCAGCTGTTAAGTCTTTGCATGAGTACCTGACCATCTCTCATTCTGGTTTCCTTTAACAGCTCTTTATAAGATCACCTATTTCTTCCCCAAAGAAGTTAAAATTTAGAGAACAGTCAGGCTGCCTTCCTCTTTTCTAATTTAAAACCAGATGTCTGTCTCAGTTAAATCAAAGTTTACTCTAATTTAGGGAGGTTAAACTTTGCCATCGTGTTTGGGGCATGCAGCCCTCCATGGGATGGATGTTTGCAGATTGCAAACTGATTCCCTTCAGAGGATTCCTGATGGCCCTTCTGAAAAGTCTCCCCTCCCTGCACAGTCCCAAAGTCTGCGGCAAGAACAGAAGACACTGGACACTGGTTGAAGGAGCCTTGAAATGAGAGACTGTGATGAGTCAGTCATGGAATCTTAGAATCATTTAGGGTGGAAAGGACCTTTAAGATCACCAAGTTCAGCCATTAACCCAGCACTGCCAGAGTCCATCACTAAACCATGTCTCCAAATTCCACACCTCCACACCTCTGAAATACCTCCAGGTTGTTGACTCAACCACTGGCAGCCTGGTCCAATGCTTGACAATTCTTTCACTTCAGAAATATTTCCTAATATCCACTTTAAATCTTCCTTGGCATAAGCTGAGGCCATTTCCTCTTGTCCTATTGCTTGTTCCTTGGGAGGAAAGACTATCACATCCTATGATATCACTGGCCTCCAATTTTAGGGTAGGGTGATGTACCAGAGCAAGAGAAGAGGTGATCATTTACGTAGTACCATACTTGGTTTTATCTGTTTTGGTTTTGTTTTACTGTTTCTAGACAAGTTATTGTCATTTTCTCTAATCAATATAACTTTTTTATTTCCTTGATTTCAAGGTAGGAAATTATACTAACACCCCGTAGAGAGGGTGATGCTATTTTCATGCAACAGTTCTCAGTCTTTCTCCCAGATTCAGATTCCTTCACAGGGAAAATTGATACTGAAGTGGTGTTTTAGTAATTTAAATTATATCAGATGGAGTTTGCTGGAGAAAAATGAAAAAAAAAAAGCCTCACGAGTAACAATTTACAAAAAAAAAACCTGTTTTGTGTAAACAATAGCTTATTTCAGGATTTTATATAAGCTGATGACTGGTTAAAAGGATTTCCCAGGTGGCCACAGCAAATGTAGCTCCTTCCATTAGCACTCCTGGTGTGGTGGGAGAGCTTTTTGTAATGTGAGAGGAATGTGTATTTTGATGGATCATCCCTCCATTCATACCTGCATGGCATCCCACACTGACACAGCCAACAGGTGTTAAAAGGAATTCATGTTTTTGTATAAGAGTGTAGCAGCATCTGTCACTGCACACAAACATGAGACTATCCTTTACAAACACCAAAAACCCAATGCAAGATAAAGTCAAGCTCCTACTATGGAAAAGCTTCAAAAATTCTTTTGAGAAATTTGAAATCCATTCTTCTCTTCTCTTCTCTTCTCTTCTCTTCTCTTCTCTTCTCTTCTCTTCTCTTCTCTTCTCTTCTCTTCTCTTCTCTTCCCCTTCCTCATCCTTTTTCCACCGTATCATGGAAGTGACTGATTTACCTTGTCAAAAATTCCACTGGAATGGGAGCACAGTGTTGGGCCTTCTTTCCCCCTTAGTCAATAATAAGATAAGCTAATGTGAAGATTTATGCATGTTCAAAGGCAGGTTACCTTGGGTTTGGGTCTTCTCTCTTTCATGCAGAGCAGGGTTTAGCCAGGAGGTTTCCAAAGCCTGGTCTGAAGTCAGTGTGTGCCCTGGTTCCCCTTGACAGAATGTGGGAGTGATGGTTCCTTGTGGTGCCAGATTTTTAAATGTATCTATGACTCGAACTTTAGACATCAGCACTTTGCACTTTTAGGCTGGTCTAAAAAGGAGCTGTAACCTTCCCAGGAGACTTCACATCATCCCTCTCAACCTGCTCCAAAGGAGTTTTAGATACCAGGTGTTCTCTCGGAGTCAAAGTCAAGGCCACAGCTCAAAACTGGTCCCATCCCAACCACTTTGTGCCTGGCCATGGTTTGTCACACTTGTCCCAGAACTGTTACCACCATGGCTGAACTGAGTACCCTTGGGCTGTTCCAGCTCTGGAATTCAGGTTAATTAAGTAGGCATCCCCAGCCAGATGCCTCCACAAGAAATTTCTAGTTAATTTTAAGTCAAAGATACCTTATACACAAAAAGCATGGCTTTCCTGCATGTTCTCATCACTACTTCCTTTTAACTGACTCAGTTCTTACGCCACTGTGGAGCAATTTTAGGCCTCCAATGCCCAGTTCATGTCTTCCCCTATGTGGCAAGAAAAATAAAAGTTAAGCATTTCCATGGCTCAGTGAACCTCACTCCTAGAGCATTAAGCTTACTGACTCTGAAAAGGTGGCTTTGCTTCCTTTCTTTAACATAAAAACCAGAGCACATTAAACTCTTACTTATTGCTCCAGTGGATTTTAGTGTTGTGGGTGGAAATAAAAGCTTAGCTAGAGCATGGTGAGAAACCCCTGCTGGTGCTGCACTGTCCCCTCTGGGCACACTTTCCCCAGGGCTATTCCCTTCTCTTTTCCACAGGGCCCATGCCAGCCCTGTCACCACATCAGCTGGATGCCTTCCAGAGGAGGATTAGCAGCTGTCACACGGCTGCTTTCCATTTTGTTCTCTTGCCTGAGGAAAACCAGGCTGTCAGCCTTGCACAAGCACCAGATCTGACTTGATTTGTCATTTCCCAGAAACAAATCTCTGCTCTTGTATTTAGTGTACAGAAAGTTATACTCCACTAATAAATCAGTCTTTCTTCTTTTGTTTCTCTCCCCCACTCGCCTCCCTTCCCTCCCTCCCTCCTATGTGTACATGTATGAGCTGCACTGGCTGTTCCACCTGCAAATCCTGCTGTAAGCTCTCAGCTGAGGCCCTAGAGAAACAAGCTTCCACATAATTATTGTATGGCTAGTGGTATATGGGGCAAAGTAATGACAAACAACCCTAAACAGAGATCCCTAAATAAAGTTCTGCTAAATGATGCAGGACTGGGATGTGAATCTGGACATGTAGCTGGGTTGTTCTTTTTCCCCTCTCTTTTGCTTTTTTTTCTGCTTTTCTTTATTTTTTTTAATCATGAAATCTTTCTGTGAGGACTGTGAGAAAATTAACTGGTCCAATCATAGGTGCAGCTGCTTCATAAGACCAATCTTCAATCAAACACAAAGGTGAAATGTAACTCTCCTTAGGTAAAACAAAGCTCAAGAAAATGTTCAGGGCTGATGACACACCCAGGGTATTAATGAATTATAAATATAAATATATTAATTATAAATTAAATTAAATATATGAATTATAAATATAAATTTCACCTTCTCCAGTGGCTCCTTCCTTTTGAAAGTTAAAGTTACCACCTCTAACCCAATTCGAAGAAAAAAATACCCAAAAGTCAACCTACTCTTGAAAGCAGATATCACTGCTCTGATGAGGATGGCTTCTCCTCCAGGAGGAAAGTGAAAGAGGCTGATTTGTCCTGCCATAAAAGCAGCAGCTGTGCTCTCCTAAAGCCACCACTGACATGAGATCTGTGGAAGGGGAAGGCAGGATTTGTTCTTTTCTCCCCTCTCATGGCAGGTGTCACAGCCATGCAAAAGTGTCAGAAGACTTTGGCAGCAATAACAGCAGAAAAAGAAGTGGGGGAAATCTGTGAAGGAATTGGAAGCAGGAGGATAACAGAGAGTTTTTGTTTTCACCACAGATTTGTGTGTGTGTGTGCATGTGTGTACAAGGGTTGGAGAGGAAATAAAAAGACATGTCCTTCTGCTTAAAGCTTTTTTTAAACATGACTTTTGAAAATGTACTCCTCCCCACACACCTGGTATCTTGTAAGAAAAATGTTTTTCCCTCACGGTGAGATCTCAGATTAGTGCTTACCAACACAGCACTCACCATCAATCATGCATTGTCCATTCCTTATTGAGTTCCTTCCTTTACCATGTCAATATATTCTCATTTTATTAAATCTTCTTGGTTTTTTATTATTCATTCCCTCCCACACTTACCTCCTCGCACTGTGCTCTGGTTGTGGTCTGCAGTTTCAACAGAAATAGCACAAAGCATCTCAGAATCAAAGAGTTTTCTTTGAGAAAATAAAAACTAACGAAAGAACCCAGCAAATAAAGCCATTGATATAAAACTTTTAATATTCCCCCATAAGAAATTCACTGTCACACTGTATCTTCACTCAGACATTATCATAGTTTGGATGGAAAAAGACTAAATGTATTTCAATATCCCATCTCTAATGCCCTAAGATTAAATTGTAATCATCAGGCAATGAAGTATCCTGAAGGAAAGGGAGGAGGAGAGGGGAGGAGGACATGGACAACTCAGTTGCTTCATTTCTTGCATTTTATGTTAAAATATTTACAAAGTAATTGAATTTGCACTCCCTCTTTTACAAGGTGAGACTTAATACCATGGTAAAGGTGTGTCTGTCTCCATGAGAAGGCAAAGCAGAATTCCTGGAATTCCTGGTATCTCTATCTGCTAGACATGGAAACAGGGAGAACCTAGCATTCCTTGCTGTACGTTGGAGGATTTGAAATACTGAATTGCCAAAAGAAGTGAACCCTGGGAAGAAATTGAAATCTCAAGGCAGTCCAGATGTAAGCTCCAAAATCTTTGAGAGAATTGTACTTTCAGCCCCTCTCTCAGCACTTGGTTTTTGCTACACTCTGTTCAAGATAATGTCCTTTGCAGGTCCCATTTCTATGTTCCCAGCTCTTCATCTTCACTGTGCAGGGCATCCAGGCATCTCCTTCAGGGTTGTGAATTGATTTAGGAGCTGGGGAACCTGAATCTCTTAGGTTCCCAGAGTTCATTTCCTTATGCAGAATCCTGGAGGAGTGATTCCACCTTTGCTCTGCCCCCACCAGAAATACACACCAGTTTAATCTTTGCTAAGACTTCAGAGGGTACCAAAAGGATTTATTGCAGTACAATATATCAGCTCATCCATCATTTCTGACAGAGTTTTACCATTTTATGGCAGTGCCAGGAAAAGAGAAGCTGTCTGATGGTGGTGTCTGCCTAGAAGAAAGCACTGAGCATGGGACTCAACTCAAAACTTCTGAGAAATGTAAACAAAACCACTGCACCCCAGCCCCAGGTGCTAACCTGCACCATTATAAGGCAGTACCAGCATCAGTCTGTCTTTTCTGGGCTCCCAGGAGTAAGCAATGAATTCTGCTCCTGACTTTATTTGTGCCCAGAGCATCTCCTGGCCCTGTGCTCAGTGCTGAGAAACTTCCAGCCCAGGGGCTCTGAGGGGACTCTCACACCCATTGAGCCATTCCACAACTTCACTGACCCCAGCACCAGCCCAGGGGCTATGAGGGGACTCTCACACCCATTGAGCCATTCCACAGCCCCACTGACCCCAGAAACAGCCCAGGGACTATGAGGGGACTCTCACACCCCTTGCACAGCCCCACTGACCCCAGCACCAGCCCAGGGGTTCCAAGGGGACTCTCACACCCATTCCACAGCCCCACTGACCCCAGAACCAACCCAGGGGCTCCAAGGGGACTCTCACACCCATTTCACAGCTCCACTGACCCCAGCCCGACACTGCAGAGTGGGCAGGAGAGACTGAATGTGCCACAGGCAGAGGGGGAGCAGCAGCAGACAGTGCAGTTACATAAACAAATTGGTGCATCCCCTTGCTTTTTGACCCAAAGTGGAAAGGATCCTGCAACAAATAGTAATTTCTCCGACTAACCAGCCATGAGAGACAGATAATATCATCTCACTAAAGCACAGAAAACAGCTGCTGCTTTCAGATCATAATTTAATTAGCTGCAATTTTCCAAATAGGCACCTTTTTTTTTTCTTTTTCATTACTATAAAGTAATGGACTGAGGGTTGATCCCACAGGCTTTGAGGCTTTAAGGACAGTAACAACTTAATGAGGCAACTTGCACTGTGTTTATCCTCCCACCACAGTGCAAACACTCCATGGGCAGGAGCTGAGAAAGGAGCCAGCCCACCCAGGATTCAGGATGCAACCTGGACCTTTTTGTGAGCAGATCCAAGTTAGCCAAATTAGCCTGGGGCTTTTTCTCATGTGGTTTTACGTGCCCTGCACCATTTTCAGAAGTGCAACTGTTTTAGAAGCTGGAAAAATTAAAAATCTAGACTATTTTGTCAATGGCCTCCATTCTGCCTTCTTTACTCACACAGAGAGACCCTTTGATATTTCTTTTCTGTGTCTGAGGCTTGGAGACAGATTCCCAGTGAGCTGTGCCATGATTTTAAGTTAATAGTGCCATCTAGTGATGTGGGAAACAATGTGTCTCAGAGCCACTAGGCAGAGTTTCAGGGCTCCAGGGCATCCTCAGGAAATAAAGAACTTGTGTAATATTTAATAATATCTCAGGGTGACCTGTGCCAGGAGCGGGCAGAGTCCCACACACTGCAAATAGCTGCCCTGGAGATGGGAGCAAAGGTGTAGGAGTCAGTACCCAGACCTTGGGGAAAAAAGAAAACCCACTGAGATTTGTGTGTGAGGTTTTAGGATATTTTCCTTAGCAATTACAGGAAGGGGAGAAGGTAAAAAATATAATTCTCTGATGCTCTTGAATGTTTCTGGCACATATATACACTCATATTTTATATACATATATATATATATATGCACAACACACATATATATTTATTTAAATATAGATATATATATAAATATATAGATAAAGATATATAGATATATAAATAAATAGAGATACAAAATATTGATAGATGCCATCTGTAAATAGAAGCATCTTTCTCTCCCCAGTGGCATATATAAATATCAGTTGAATTCTCAAAATTTAGCAACCCCATTCTTAGAGGCTGCATTTCATTATTCAGTTTCCATATAGGGGAAAAAAGAAGGTGAACACACACAGAGAAGCCAATCCCAAATGCATGATCATGTGAAGTTTCTCACTATGGAAAATTAATTGACTTCATGTAAAATCTTAAGGACTACCTAGAGGTTGAGTTTTCAAAAGTAGGTACACTGAAAGTTTATTCTCACTCCCTTTCTGAACATTGTTCTCTTAATTCTCCATGTGCCTTTCAGAGTTTGCCTTCATGCCTGTCCCTTAAGATATGAAGGACCTGAGGACTTCTTTTGAAGCCCAGAGCATGCAATGACAACACTTTGTGTGATTTATTTTAATGAGAAGGCAAAGCACTATTATGCAGCCAGACTCCAAGCAAATCTTTCATTGCAGCTGCTACAGAAGGATGCTGGATGATGCATTTCTGTGCCTTCTTACAGCTGAGGGAATGAAATGAAGTAAAAGGTGTTCTCAGTTTCCTGAATAAAAAGTAGGAAAAGCGAGCCTTGAAAGAAGGTTTCCAGGGACTTGAACCAGGCATGCTTGTGTTAAAGGTCTAAAAGGAGACCTGGCTGCTCTTTACTTGCCTTGTGTTTATTCTGTACTTCATGTTTTGCAATTTCCCTCAGTGATTTCCAGTAGTAGGGGTAAAAAAAAGTCTTTTTTGCTTTCCCTGCTCATTATTTCTTTCTGGTTTTAGTTACTGGTGGTGTTTGTCTGCTTGTTTCCTTGTTTTCCTCTGACAAGTGAGAGTTTACCCAGAGGTGCATGGTGGGATGTGCAGCTGATTGGAACAAAACATAATTTCCTCCAGAATTTGGATGGCAATTCTTCAACATGCACTCAGGGTGGAAATGTTTTTCAGGCTGAAGGCAGAAGGCAATTCATAGAACAAACCTCTGCAGATCTATAAAGTATGGTTTGCTTATTTAATTTTTTTCCTAAATCATTTCTGGCTTTGCAGGAGGTGAGTACACTGGAAACACTCAACATCTCTCTCAGCCTTTTTCTTTGACACATCATATTTGGAGGTTTTGTTCTCACACTGTAGAATTTAAGATTCACATAGACTCTTTGGAAGTATTTTTTGCCCCAGGGTTTGAAGTATGTTTTGCTGACCAAACATTAATTGCATCGTTTCCTGTGAGTTTGAGGACTGGACCTTACGACCCCACAAGTCACCTTGTACTCCTAAAATTGTTTTCTTTTCCAAATCTTTTTTGAGGCATAGTTTTCTTTAAATCTTAAAATAGCTGCAGCATCTAGCTTAAAGTCAAGTTGAAAAACTTTGATAGGATCAAAGAAAGCCTGGAGATATAGATCCAGGGATTTCATTTCTCTCTCTCCCCTCACTGTTTGTTGCCCCAAATTGCAGAAAGTAGATGCAGTTCTGGAAAGGCTCATCTGGGGAACAGCACAGGGCTCCAGAGAGGAGCTGCAGGGTCAAAGTGTTCTTTGCAAGATTCAGGCAGAGAAATTATGTATATATGTGGCACATAAGACTAACTACAGTCCTGCAGCCCCTCAGGATCCTGCAGAAGAACCTTCATGCACCCTGATGCACCTGATTTGTTACACAGTGGGTTTGGGTTTTAACATCTATGTGTACCCAGAAGAAATGCCTCTCCTGATCAGTGGGTCTTTTGGATGCAGAGATCAGTCTGAAGGCTCTGATGTTCTGTCAGAAGAGGCAGAGGATTTCACACCATTCCGAGCTGCCATTTGCCTGCAGGTGAAGTGAGTCACTGTGCCAATTACAGCAAATTATGAACGGGGTGACCTGCCATGACACGGAGATGTCAGGCAGGATTTTGTTTGCCTTTGCAGAACAGGGAAGGTAAATCCCACACTACTATCTGGGATTTTCATATCTGGGTTTTCTGCAGCTTTTGGGTATAAGTTTCCTGACTTTTTCTTTTGGGGGTACTTGTTTGGGATCACATCTGCACGAGGTGCTGTAGTGCTGGGGTCATGGCAAAGGCCTTGTGGTGACACATGCACCAATTGCCTTCTCTTTCCCTTCCCAGTATGGATCAGCATTGCATCTGTCCCCGGTGAACAGGCCACAGAGAACCACAGAATGTTTGGGTTGGAGGGGACCTCAAGGTTATTTTAGTTCCAATCCCCCTGCTAGACCAGTTTCCTCAAAACCTGAGCCAATCTGAACATTTAAACTTATGGCTGTATTTCCTGCAGATTCTTGCAGCTGATTTTTTTTAAAATCTGAACTCCAAATTGAGAAACAGACTTTATACCCTGCCCTCCAAAAAAATTCCATTTTCAGATTTCCACCTATGTTTTTAACATCATTGGTAAACCGTTATGTCAGGAGATTTGGAGTTATCCAGGGTTCTTTGATGTGTTTTCACCTTCTGTTTGCTCTTCAAAAGGAACATCAGACTAATGGGTTGGTAGGCACAGCCTGTATCATGTCAGCTCTGTGACACTCCTTGTCCTTGTCCCTGAGAGCAGATGTGTGCTCAGGAACTGTTGTTCCCTGCCTGTCTCAAAGCACTTGTGTCAGGTTTGAAAAGAGGGCTGTGCTGTCACGGGACTGAGGGAGATGACACTCTTGTTTGGAGCAGTGGATGTGGGACATGTCCACAGAGATGAAGTCTTTCTTCTACAGCACTGGATTCCTCTGTGCCTGTGCTTTGCCCTGTTGCCTTCTGCATTAATCAAAAGATAAGAGAATGAATGTGATCTCTCTGCACAGCCCTGCAGTGAGGCATCTCAAAGGCCAGAACTGAAGCACAGACATTCCCACCCTGTCTTAGCCCTGCTTTGCCACCAGTGCTCCCTGCCCTGCAGGTCCCTCTGAGGATAAAGGATTGGGTGATTTTAGGGTCCCTTTGCAGACAAATCATTCCATCAGTCTCTGTTGTGTGAAAAGGATCCCACACACTCTTCACAGTCATCCAGCAGCCATATCTAAGAATCCAAATATTTAAATTAGAAGTCTCTAGGCAGGACAATGATCTTTAGTTCCCATTTTTAGTCTGTGAAACTGCCTCATATACCTTATGGAGAGTTTGAGGTGTATATAACATATTTACAAAGGTATCACAATGCTGAGACATATCTGTTCCCATTGACTTCAGAGGGAGCAAGAATGGCAGAGAAAAAGAAAAAAACAAAAACAAAGTGGAATTGTAAATAAGTAAAAAACCTAAGTAAACACAGAATGTGTTTTTTTGACTGGAAGTGTAATGGTCCTTTTAATAATGCAATATCTTTGGATTACCAAATCCAGTTTTTGAGAAGAAACCCTCTTTGGAGCCATTTCAGATGAATATGGTTGGTCTAATTAGTAGTGGGTTTATCACATTCCCCTCTTATTCAGAAGAAAATGCATTCTAAAATGTTGCTGCCTTTGCTTGAGCTCATTAAGGTTGTATGTGCCATTAAAATTATAAAACTTATACTTTTGCTTATTCTTTGGGGGAAAAAAAGAGAAAGATATCTACTTGGAACAGTATTTGGCACATTCAGATATTTATAAATTCACACCATCAATACCTTGTGTCATTGTCTCTACTCCTGTCTACGTTTGTAGGAAACACCTTCAGCCCAGAACTAAAAAATACTACAAATATCACAATTTCTTTATGCTTTGATAGCTCTTGAAAGAGAGCATTTACAAAACATGAGTCTTGCTTTTTATAAGACTCTTATCCTCATTTTCAGCTATTGTGCTGAGCAGGGTTACAGCTGCCTGAATTCAAACTCTGTCCCAGCAGCTTGGAGGGAACTGTACAGAGCTTAACAGAGGGTAGTGGTGGGAATTAATACAGATCACAAATGCAGGAAAATAACTTAATATTTGCTATTAGAACCATGGAACGATTTATGTTGAAAGGGACTTCAAATATTGTCTCATTCCAACCCCCCTGCCATAGGCAGGGACATCTTCCACTAGACCAGGTTGTTCCAACCCCATCCAACCTGACCCTGAACAATCCTGGGGATGGGGCATCCACAGCTTCTCTGGGCAATCTGTGCCTGTGCCCAGTCTGGTTGGTCTTTTTTTTTTTTTACCTTGTTGCAGACTAGTGATACTTTTAGGCCAAAATATCTTTAAAATATTCATGTAAACTGAAATCAGGCATTGAGGTTTTTAATTTTCCTTTATTTATTTTTTTTTCCATTTTTTTCTACAAGAACAGTATGATATGCATGATACAGTGTGCACAGACACATGCAGTTACAGTGACACCACATAATTCAAATCTACACATCCCTCCTAGAACCTTGTGCTGGGATGGTAAAGGACACTCAATTCCTTGGGTCCTCAGACAGTACAAAATAAACGACAGAGAAGAAGAGAACAACAGTGTGAAAGAAGATCACCAAGTTCTAATGATTTCACCAAAGAAAGCTGTTGATAGAGGGAAATTGAAACCAAACTTCATATAAGAAGAAAAAAAAATCCCAAGCATGACATGCTTCCTGTAGTAAGTCTCAGACAGAATTTATTTTCCATTTATTTTAGTGGAATTGGTTGAGAACATAGTCTGCTGCCACTGACGTGACCAAGAAATTTAATAACATTATTATTATACATATATAATAACATTATTATACAAGTAGGACAGCATGGGTTAACTGGAACCATACTTGAGAACTCTACAAAGCTGGACTTCCAAGCTCATTTTAGAGTGAAGATGTGGTAAATTGACCATGATGAGATTTAAAACAGAGGTAACAAGGGTAGAGACCTGCATCTACAAAATGTGTGAGCAGCACTGAGGTGATGGTGATGCCCTTCAACACATCCATGGCTGAGCTAAAATTCTGTATAAGCACTGGGAGCTTCTCAGAACTAGCAAGGGAGGAATTCCAATTATTTAACTGAATGTGAAAAAGAGACAAAGAGAGTAAAGAATGCATAAAGTTTTAAAAAAAGGGAATTCTGGAGAGCAATTTTTTTTCATTTAAAACTAAGGAAAGAGCATACTGTGAACAAAGGAAAGGACACCATTAATGCAATTACAGATTTAGACTCACGTTTAGACAGAACTGGGCCAGTTGTTACCAGAAGACCCAGCATTCATTATCATTCACTTAGAGAGGAAAATCACGCTGTTTTAAAAGCAGCAAGCCAATGGAAGAGAATTAGGACCCAATGAAAAAGAAGGAAAGGAAGTATAACAAAAGACCCAGCCAGGTGATCAGTGCCCATGTTCCCTCTAGTACCCTGGAAAAAGCCCTAAAAATGGGTTGCCAAGTCAAGAGCATTGTTTCAGTAGGAACAGGGTAAAACTGGTCATAATGGTGTCACTTACACTACAGAGTAATAGTTTCATACTAACCTTTTTTGGCCTGTTCTTGGTGTGATTATTGGCAAATGAGTCATGAAATAAAAAAAAAGGCAAAAGAAATAGAGAACCCATGTAGATGGATTTCAGGATGATCTCAGACATGGATGCCTTTGCTCTGCATTGATCCAAAGGCTTGATTTCCTACAGCAGAAGGCAGGCAGAACTCTTGTTGACATAACTTTTTTTCTATGGCTTCATGGGACACTATTTGTGAAAGAATCATCAAAAAATATTAAAATTTAACATATTTCAATCATCTATGCTCAGCTGAGCATGGTAATTACTTCTCTTTTCACAGGTAACTGCTAATTTAGGTTAGTAAATTATTTTCCTTAAATTCTGCAGCCTGTGTATTTTCAGATAGCAAACAATATATTTGTTTAACTCCAGACTTTTGTGTGCTGTGGGATCCTGTTCTGCTTGAGAGCAACTGCTGCCATTTGAAAAATAGCTGAAAATGTCCCAGACAAAGAGAATGAACCCAAACCACGTGGGAGCCTGGTTGTCTGTGAATATGGAGGTGACTGCAGGCCCCATGCAGGATTCAGCACTAAGGGGTCACTTCTTAAGAAGCTGCCAGAAGCTTCTCCCATGTCCAACAGAGCCAAAGGCACAGCTCCAGGATGGACCCAACACTGGCCAAGGCTGAGCCATTCAGTCACAGGGACAACACCTCTGGGATGGTGTGCCTAAAAAAGGGTAAAGTTGCTGCAAAATTGCAATTGTGGGCAGAGAGAGGAGGGACAGTGTGTGAGACAACCCTGTAGAGATCCCCCTGCAGCCCCTGCAGGATCCCAGGCTGGAGCAGCGTCCTGGCAGGACCTGTGACCCATGGAGAGAGGATCCCAGGCTGGAGCAGCGTCCTGGCAGGACCTGTGACCCATGGAGAGAGGATCCCAGGCTGGAGCAGGGTCCTGGCAGGACCTGTGACCCATGGAGAGAGGATCCCAAGCTGGAGCAGCGTTCTGGCAGGACCTGTGACCCATGGAGAGAGAATCCCAGGCTGGAGCAGCGTCCTGGCAGGACCTGTGACCCATGGAGAGAGAATCCCAGGCTGGAGCAGGGTCCTGGCAGGACCTGTGACCCATGGAGAGAGAATCCCAGGCTGGAGCAGGGTCCTGGCAGGATCTGTGACCCATGGAGAGAGCATCCCAGGCTGGAGCAGGGTCCTGGCAGGACCTGTGACCCATGGAGAGAGGATCCCAGGCTGGAGCAGGTTTTTGGCAGGACCTGTGACCCCGAGGGAAGCCCACACTGGAGCAGCATGTTCCTGAAGGACTGACCCAGTGGGAGGGACACCATTGGAGAAGTCCCTCAAGAGCTGCAGCATGTGGGAAGGGATCACACTGGGAAGTTCATGGCTGGCTGTCCCCCGTGGGATGGACCTTGCTCTAGAGCAGAGGGAAACTGTGAGGAGTTCTCCCCCTGAAGAGAAAGGAGCAGAAATGTGAGAAACTGATTGCAGCTCCCATTCCCTGTCCCCCTGAATTACTGCAGAGGAAGAGATAGAGAATTTGAGAGTGAAATTGAACCTGGGAAGGGAGGGTTGGGAAGAAAATGTTTGAAGATTTTATTTCTGATTTGTTTAGTAATAAATTAAATTATTTTCCCCTAGTCAAGTCTCTTTCCCTGTGATAGTTACTGATGAGTGATCATTCCCTGTCCTTATCTCACACCACAAGCTTTTTGTTATATTTTCTCTCCCCTGTCCATCTGAGAGTTGCTTTTTTGGGCACCTGTGGTCAGCCCAGTCCAGCAGTAGATGCTGGATGGCCCATGCAGTTATCTAAATCAGTGTACTCAGAGAGTTGGAGCCTTTGGCCTCCTTTTGTGCAAACTGTCTCTTGAAGTAAATTTGTGTTGCTATAGAAACACCATACCTGGCACATGAATTGTGTTGTCAAGGAAAAAAAAAACAACAGGCATTCCTTTAAAGTTCCTCAGAGCTGACCATGCCCTTAGGGAGGATCTGCTGCAGCAATGTCTCTGGCTGGTTTATTTATGTCACTGAAATCCCTACAGGAATCACAGGACCGGATGCTCGCCCCCGAGCCCATCTTCTTCCCCACCAACTGCTTATCCTTTCCCCGTTTTAGACTCACAGTTGGTTCTGAGAATTGGACCCTCTTGCTCAATGTTTAGGCTATTAAAGTCTTTGACTACAGCCACTCTGCCCTATGGCATATTTCTTTTTAAGCTTAAGGTGTCTGTGGCAGCATTTCTTTTCAAAGAAAGTTGAAGTAGAAGCTTCCAAATTATTTGTTTTCTCACAGTTATCAGACACAGTGTGGGTGGACTGAAAGACAGGAGAACTTGCCAGTACCCCCCCCTCTATTATCATATCCATATCAAAAATACACCCCTGTTTTGTTCCAGCAAGAAAATTTTCATACTCCAGTCACCCATACAGTACACAATGTTTGTGTTATGAGAGAGTGCTTATCAAATTTGAACAGAAGTTGACATAGAATTCTAGAGAAAAGCAACTGACTTATTTTAGTGTGGCAAAGAAATAGTACAGGCAGCACAATGCAAGCCTGAGATATTGATATAGAAGCAACAGCAACAAAAAGATGGTGCCTTGTCTTCCAAACATTAGAAATTTACCTTAGTAATTACGTTTGCACATTAGTAATGGATTAGAAACTGAGCTACTTCATTATGAAAACTACATGCATTTGTATTCATCACTTTTTATCAGGTAAGAACAGACATTGGAATAATTTGTTTAAGAAGTTGATAAGAATATGCAGCAAGCCAGTGGCATTTGCCAGGAGTGCAATTTGGTGACAACATTAGCCACCAGATGCCCAAGATGAGCTTTCTTCAGAGTTTGCACTGATATTGCTGTCTGACCAAAGGCTAAGGAAATTAAATATACTGAGGAACAAGGAAAGGTGAAGGAACACTGGTAACTTTATCAGGGAGCGCCAGAGCACTGAACCAGCCCATCAAAGAAGGACTAGACCATTGTCCTGGTCAGGAACCTACCATGATGTGCCAGTCCCTCCCCAAAAAGCTGTGCAAACTAAAGGGGTTATTGTCTAGAGCAGTTAACACGTTGGGAAAATGCTGCTTTATCCACAGTTTTGTGATAAAAGTGCTGAAATCCTGTTTTTTCATCATGTGACTGCAATGACACAAAGTTTAATGCATGACTGGATCACTCTTCATGGCTGGCAGCCAACACTGAAAATTTTTTTCTACATGTCTCTTGAAGCTCACTGAAATATGAAACTTTCCCCCAGCCTTCCCTAGTTTTAGCTTTTGAGACCATTCATGGCAGATTTTGGAAATGTCTGGTGGTTGTGAGGTTCCCAGATTTTTTGGAAAGCCTGTCTTGCATCAGCCTGGCAGAGAAGCTACATTTCAGGCACTGAGTTAGCCACCTCTTGGAAAATCTTCTGTTCTGAAATTGTGCCTAAATCATCACAGATATACCCACATAAGGCTCAGGAAGAGACTGCTTTCCTTTCTATATCTGCCAGGAGTGTATCTATATTATATAATTATATAATTATCTATATCCCAGGACTGGAGTGACCACACTTATTTTGCATTGAGATGGAGCATGAAAGTATGCATTTATGTGTATTGAGCAAAAAAATTCTACTTTAAATTGTACTAGACATTCATCATCTTCACTGTCCCCAGTAGCTATCCTGCACTCCCAGGGAATGGCCTGAGCTGGAAAGATGAACATCTATTTTCAGCTCTGTTTTGGAGGCTAGAGCCTGAATTTGCATAGATTCTTGAGGGGAAAACTTAGTTCCTCAGTTTTGTTCCTTGCTTTATTTAATTTATGATATTTAGTTGGTACTCTCAAAAATTGAAGAAAAGCATTTATTTCCTTCATAAAATACATATAAAATGATATTTCAGAAATAAATTTTTTCAGATATTAATCTTGGGATTGTTTCTTCAAATAGATCATCAACAGTTTCTTCCACAAAATTTTATTCTTAAACATTTAATTTCAGATTCTGCAAAGTAACACAGTGCCATAATCACCATTTAATTGATGTTTTAATCCTTCTGTTTGTCTGAGTGACAGCAAAGGGAATTTCAATTAAACAGCAATTTTGCTGTGCTAATATTTAAAAGCCCTTAAAAAGAAAAAAAAAAGTATTTGACATTTCACAGCACTGACACCTGCCTGAAAATATTATATATTATATCTTAATGAAATGTGCCGTGAAAATGCATTTTTATGCACTATACAGCTCTCAGTTGAATTGCAGATTTTTTATCCTTTAAAAAGAAGATGCCAAGACCTAATAGAATACACCAGGGATTAGGTCACAGGCTTGGTGCATACCATTTGTAAAATGCATGATTTTCTTGAATAGATATGAGAAAACTTCTTCATTGAGTTTTGCTGCATACTGTCCATGTATAAAATGGAAAATACATTGACATAATGATGTAGTCTAATGACACATATGACACAAGACAAAATTTTTGGAGGAGAGACTGGGAAGCAAACCTGTAGAAAGAGATCTGGGTGATCCATGGCGAGTTGAACATGAGCCAGCAGTGCTCTGGCAGCCAGGAGTGCCCACCCTGTCCTGGGGCCATCAGGCACAGCATCACCAACCTGGCAAGGGAGGGGATTGTCCCATTCTGCTCTGAGATGGTGTGACCTCATCTCGAGTCCTGGTGCAGTTATAGGTGCCTCAGCAAAAGAAGAATATAAAGGTCTTGGAGTGTGTCCAGAGGGGATGACAGACCAAGGTGGTGAAAGGTCTCCAGGGCAGGACAGGAGAAGCAGCCGAGGTCACTTGGCTTCTTCAGCCTGAGAAGAGAAGGCTGAGGGTGTTCTCCTCACAGTCTGCACCTTCCTCCAGAGGAACAGGAGAGGAGAAAGAGCTAATTTCCTGTCTCTGGTGACCAGCGATGGGATCTGAAGGAATGGGCTGACATTGTGCCTGATGAAGTTCACACTGGACTTTAGGAAAAGGTTCTTTCACCCAGAGGGTGCTTGGTCACTTGGACAATGTCCCCAGGGAAGTGGTCATGGCACCAAACCTACCAGGGTTCAAGCAGCATCTGGATGATGCTCTTTGTTCCATGGATCAGAAATAGGCAGGCCTGAAAGGAGCAGGGAGTTGGACTCGATGACTCTTATGAGTCCCTTTAAAATTGACTTTTTCTATGATTCTCTGCTTCTATGTTTCTCCTATAGGCAGTGGCTGAAATTTTTCCAGAAGTTAACTTTAGCTCAGACATTAACACTTTCCAGTCATGAAGCATGTCTACAGATGTATTTACTGCAACTATCTCCTTCTAGTGTCATTTCAGAATAATCAATGTGCAATTGTTTTCTTCCTTGTCAGCCACTGCCACCTAGGTGTCATTTCAAACCATCCTGAAGCTGACACCAAGATTTGGTTGACTTCTGTGTTATCAAAGAAGATTGAAGGAGATTTTGTTTGTCCTTTCGTATCAAAGTATAAGAAAAAACATTATTAATGATTGAAGAAATTAATATGTATTTTACTCTGCATTAATGTAGGATATGGGCTCTAATTGAGATCAATATTGCCCTGGAACATCCTCCAAGTTGATATGGAGAGCCAGAAAGTACACTGAGGTGGAGCTCTGTCCTCTGCCATGACCAAGGTATGATGGGAGGATTTGGGTGGAAGAGAAACAGTTCAAGTAAAAAAAAACAATGACATTAATGATTTAAGACTAATATGGACCCAAAAGAAACTGCTGCTGATGGGGTGGGCTATTTACTGTGGTCTCATCTGCAGTTAAGTATTATATTGTCTTTTAGATTAGGATGGTGATTGACAGTGGAAAAAAAGGAAATTTAATGGAAGAGCTCTACTTTTCTTTGAATATGCACATCTCAACAGGGTTGCTCTGACCTATATTTAAGTTCCAACTTGAGTTTCCCTAATTAATTTAATTTATCTTTTCTATTTCATTCTGTCTTTCTCCTTCCCCTATCAAGAATTTCTCTTGACAGATCTTGAACGTAAATATTAAAGACAAAAAGAGCTTCCTGGGCAGCATTAAAGGAAGCTGTCCAGTGGGTCAAGGGAGGTGATTCACCCCCACTACTCCACTCTGGTGATACCCCAACCGGAGTACTGTGTCCAGCTCTGGGGTCCCCTGCACAAGAAGGACATGAGTCTGTCAGACCAGGTCTAGAGGAGGCCACAAGGATGCTCAAAGGGCTGGAGTGTCTCTCTTATAAAGACAGGCTCAGAAAGTTGGTGTTGTTCAGCCTGGAGAAAAGGACATTCCAGGGGAAACTTCTGTCACCTTCCTGAAGTACCTAAAGTGTGCCTACATCAGAGCTGGAGGAGACTTTTTACAAAGACATTTAGTGATAAAACAAGAGGAATTATTTTAAAGTGAAGGAGGGTAAATTTAGATCATAAGAAATAAATTTGTTATAGTGAGAGTGGTGAGGCACAGGAGCAGGTTGCCCATAGAAGATCTGTGAAGGGCCCTTCCAAATCAAACCATTACATGATTATTTGAAGTCTGATTTCCAAAACTTCTTCCTTTAAATCTTTCCGTAGCAAATTTCTCTCTGCAATAGTCACTCATTTATTTTAATTAGTGAGAATTCCATAGCCCACCACAACACAAATAAAATCAATAAAATAAAATGGAACAGTCTGGTCAACATCTTTGTTGCAACTATTTGGTTTTTTAATAGATTTCCCCCAGTCCCTCAGGAAATGAAACATCCGCAGCAACAGCCCACATACTATATTGACATATTTCAGTTCATTTCAGCTCTTTGACTGACTCACTAAAAAGTTTACCAGCAAATTCAGTCTCCAATAGAAGCACCCTCTCCCTCACTGCCTTTTTGTTGTGTTCATTTGCTTCTCTTCTCTGTCAAAAGGAAGAAATTACCACATAGCAGCTTTTCGGGTTGCTTCCTTTCAGGTTGTTTATTGTAGTTTTATTTTTCTTAAGGCATTTTTTGGTATGTGTATCTCAGCTTACAGGTACATCTCATATACTGATTTCTCATGTGCCTCGATGACAGAATTTCAGACACTGCACACTTCATGCAATACAACTGAGCTTTCATCCTCAAGAGGCTATTAAGTAAATCCATTAAAGTAATAAAAATAGTAATGATGGGTCATTCTAAGGGTGATTCTTACTCCTGAGACAAAAGAGAAGTATAGAATACCTCTTATTAACATTTAAAAATGAAAAATCAAATTTAGTGATGTTACATCTCTATTGATTTCACTATCCCTTTTGAGGGAATTCTCAGGAAAATAATAAAGACCTTCCATTGCTGTATTTACACTGTCTCTGAGAGTCCTGAGACTTTCTGGAGTTCCTATGATGGCATATATCCTTCTTACAGAGTTGCAATGGATTATTTCTCTTAAGATGAGACTTAACAAAGGGTAAGGAACATTTTCAATAAAAGATAAGCAGGTTGCTTTAAAGCAATATACTGAAAAGACACCCTCTTAGAGAAACTTCAAGGGCTAGAACAACACTGGGAGAAGGTCACACCATACTCAGGAGGTAATGAAAGAGAGAAAAGGGCATTGTCTGCCTGCCTGTCATGGGGCACATGGGTAAGAAGAAACCTGTTGCCTCCACTTTGCAAAGCAAAATTGTCTTGGACAGAAGGGATGCCAAGAGCAGTGAAAGGGTTGGCTCTGAACTACAGATGTCTGGAGCATGATGTGCTCCACTTGATCTTTCAGGTCTCCTGAGATTCACAAATACCTGGAGATGAAGTACCATAGTGGCAGAAGGGAAGGGAGAAATTGGGAGTGCATTGATGGGGTAACATCAAGGGTGGAAACTGATTAGGGGTTTGGAGAAGGCTTATTAAAAAATTGCTGTTTCATAGAATCATAGAATGATTCAGGCTGAAAGGGACCTTAAAGATCATTTCATTCCAGCTTCCCTGCCATGTGCAGGGACAACTTCCACCAGACCAGATTGCTCAGAGCCTCATCCAGCCTAGCCTTGAACACTCCCAGGGATGGGGCATCCGCAGCTTCCCTGGGCAACCTGTGCCAGTGGCTCACCAGACTCAGTAAAAAATGTTTTCCTAATATCTAATCTTAACCTGCACTCTTTCAGTTTAGAGATATTACCCCAGTATATTTTCAGTATCTGTATCTGTAAAAAGCCTGGACTACATTTTCCTGATAGCAATAAGCAGTAACATGAAGTTGTATAAAAAGTTGCCATTTCACTTCATCAGGTGCAGTTTGGTGACTGCAGGAATTGCATATTACACTTAATTGGCTCATTCAATACTCAGTATTTCAGAAAATTTAAAATGCTTTGCTTCGTGCCTATGAAAGAAATCTTCACCTAAGGTCCTTGCAAATTACAAAAGGAAAACAATAACTGTGAGGGTTTTTTAATAAAAAACATTTGACAAAATATGAAAATGCATGATGTCCATATTTATGGTTTATATCTTAATCTTTTATTAAATTTATACATGCAGATTGCGCTCAGGTAGGTAAAATGCCAGGTATTTAATTCCTGTGTTTTCAGTCAGTATTAAAAAAAATATATTGACATTACTAACAAAAGTGATATTATTTAACCAATATAAAGTTAATTTTTCATATGTCGTCTTGGATGACTAATATGAGCATAGTGCCATCAGTAGAACTGCAGAATTTGGAGTGGAATGACCATGGGATGAGTCTATTCTAGTGGATTTTCCTTTTATATTTGCTGGAAGCTCTTTTTCCTTTTATTGAAACCTCCAGTCTCAAGATAAATCAGTAAAAGCTTCCTGATTTAAGATCCATTATTGTTAATGGTGTTTATGCAGAATTTTAATTGTTTATAGTTTCTATTCTTTTGCAGATAGCTTTTTTCATTGGGTTAGACTTTGAAATACTCTGACATGATGATTTTAAGACCTGTGTGCTTAGCAGTCATTCAGGGAATAAGTGGATAGTCATTTTTAGCAGGATGGGTCCTATGTAATTCAAACTACGTCATTCATATTGGACAGGATGAGAAGAGCAGATGTTATTCTTTTCTGAAAGAAAAATTCCATGTAATGGGAAGTAAAAAAATGGACCAGTTGAACAGAATTTCAGAATAATGTCTTGGTAAAAATGGACAAAATGCTTTTCTTTCCTCATATTTCTTTTTCCTTTTTTTACACACCACTCCCTGAGTCATACAAAAACCAAATAGTAACAAATCAGAAAAGGCAGCCTTCTCCAAAGGGCATCCAAACTTCTCCCACACACCTCTCCCTGCTGCTCCCCACCCCTTGCCCCAGTAACAATGTCGATCTCTTTATATAAGCAAAGCCTTGTATCTCAGGAAATAGCCTGGCTTCCAGAAAACAGCTGAGCTACTTACAGCAAAGTGGATTTGACTTTATCACTAAATCGTGAAAAAGCAGGATTAAGGATTGTTTCCTTTTCAATTTCTCAGGCTTGTGCTTCAAAGCATGTAGAAGCCAGCATAAAGCATGGCTTCAGTGCTGGAAGCTAATCCCTTTCCTTTGTGCAGCACTGGGGAATGGTTTTTCTCCACTCTGAGATGCTGCTCTGTATTTACCCAGCTCTGCCAGTGTCACTGAACAAGATTTCTTCCTCCTCCTCTTATTCCTCACCAGGTTGATACCAATCTTGTCCTCTGCTTGCTTCCTTAGGCCCCACATAGGCCACTTGGGATGACTTATTTCAGAGGATGATAATAAAAGGCACCCATCTATTGAAAGAAGTTAGGAAACTGTAATTTTTAAGTTCACCCCCTGAGCAGGGGTTTGAAGGATGTGTGGGCAATCAGGGGAAGAGCCTTTTTAGGGCCATTCAGAGCATGCAGACATCAAAGTCTCCCCACCACTCCCCAGCTCTCAGAGCCAGAGGGGCTGTCAGCTCTCCTGGCTTCATGTATTATGCAGGCAGTGGAGCCTGCTCTTTGATCAGGGGGAAACTGAGAAGTAAAAGCACAGAAACAGCCCAAGAGGGTTGCTGTGAAGTGAATATCTGCCTGCTCCTCTGCAATTACCTTCGCTTTCAAGGCTCTCCCTTCTGTCTTAGCAATATTCAAAAGGTGGAGATGAGCAGCTTTGTGTTTGATTCCAAGGTAAGGCCTTATGGAAAACAAAACTGCAAGGAATAAGCAAGAGGCTGAGGGTCTGCTTCTGCAAGAGAGTTTGAGTCAGCTCTCTGTTTGCATGTGGTGTCCTAATTTAACAACACATGAAAACAGGGACAATGTAGAGCAAGAGGAGAGCAAAGGGAGGATTCCTGCCAGTAGCATTGTTATTATTTGCTGTTGCCCTAACTTTTTGTCTTGCCTGAGCAAAAAGTAGAGCATACATGGGGAGGAAAAAAAACTTTTCAGAAAGATGGATCCCTTCCTGACTTTCTGCCATTCCAGCTCTGCTTGTCTATACTGTGCTTATTGCAAGGTGAGGACTCAATCTGCAAGAGAGGCTTCTCATTTTTTGTGAACACTGGCCTGATGAACTATTAGAAGTCTAAGGATTGTTGAAGTTGGATCCATCTAGGAGCCACTTCTACTGAGGTAGGTCCATTTGGAGCAGAATAACTTCAGTTTGCCGCAGACACCTGGCAATCCTGAATAGCTACAGCAGATTATCAGGCTGCTGCGGGGCAAATACACATCTGCTTGTTGGGTCATTTGGCTGTGTCTATGTCCTACTCAGTCTCTGACATCACCTCGCTGTGTAGCACTGTGGATTTGTTAAAATAGTACCTGGCATGGTTTTGGTCAGGGCTAGCCAACACTCTCCAGAAAAGTCCCAGGCACTTAACCAGTGAATGAGGGGCCATGGGGCATTTCCAAGAAGCACATTAGATGCATCCATCCTGTTTTGGAAGGCAAGAGAGTTTCATAGGATAAATATTGATTCCATCATGCCAGCAGGGTCAGTGCCAGAGGCAGGGTCAGCACATTTAATAGTGTACTTGTAGCCTTGACTCATTTCTGCTATGCAAGGACTTGCTAATGAACATGAACAACCCAACAATCTGGGTGAAAACTGCTCCCATCCCATCCTCACTAGGAGCTTCTGCTCTCTCATGCTGTTTTCCCCCTGCAGCCATTCATTTTGCATTCCCATGCCTTCAGCAGCACAGGCTCATCCACAGGTAGGATGGCAGCATCCCTACCCAGGTTCCAGGACATCTTTGGGATTCTCCTTAAGGATATGAGAGATCTCCAGTGAAAGAAGGCCTCACACTCAGGATGTGACCCTCTGAGATCTTTGTTATGAACATGTTTGCACAGTCTTGGTCTGGCTGGAGTTTATTATACCCTTCCTAGCAGCTGGTACACAGGTGTGATTTGCATTTGTGATTAAACCCATGCTGGTAACACATTCACATTTTATCTGTTGCTGAACAGTGTCTGCACATCACCAAGGCCTTTCATGCTTCTGCCTCTGCTCTCACAGTGAAGATGGGTTCCTCTATTCTATCTATTCCTGTCACATCAGGAATAGATGGGTTTTTTTCTCTAAATCCATCCACTGTTTTCTGGATCCAATCCCTTTTCTCTCTCTTTCCCCTTCTTGTTACAAGAGTAACCCTGCAGAATTATGTCAGAAGTAAAGGAAATACAGGTTGTGAAATGTGAAAAGTGAGGAGTCTAGATATTCAACTTCTATTAACCTATAGCAAACCTTTCTTCAATTGTTTAGAAAATGCATCTTAATCAGTTGTTCAGCTATTGTAAGTGTTAAAGTGAGTAGAACACAGGCTATCCAACTCAGTACTTATTACAGCAAATAGCATATGCCAATCTGCACTAATAATAATATTTAAATTTAAAAAATCTCAGAATATTATTTGTAAGGAACAAAAAAAAAGAAAAAAAAAATAAACACCCACCCAGTGTGTTCCTCACTTATTTATATTTTTAAAAGATTTAGTGTCTTCTTTACTTGCTGAGAATAGTCCCACAGCAGATGTCTAATGGCACTTACCAAGGTCCTGGAGACCAAGTTGGTAATAACTAAAAAGTGCAATTACAATAATTTTCTCGGAGTGCCGCTGGGTAACATCCACCCTGTTACAGTGCACAGGCTTTTAAGCAATTTTCAGTCTGTGCCTCATGACACAGTTAGCAACATGTTCTTTCTCACCCCCAGCCATTTGGAAGGATAAGCAGGAGTGGAAAGGCTTTTACCTCAGCACTATTTTCAGGGTTATTTTCCCATTTTGTTGTGCTGATGAAGCTCTTCTCCCAACAACTACAGATTTCATCCTGTTTTGGTCTCAGGGGAGTGAAATCAAACTCAAGAAGGTAATTCAATTGCATGTCTAGCACATGAAAGCTGACAGTTTTCAACTGTGCAGATTGTTTCATTTCTGAAAGTTCCCGGTTACCTTTTGGTCATACCTTGAAATCACAGACACTGCCAGATATTCTTTGTAACTTTGTTAAGTTGTAGTGTTTAACACAATGTGGTCCAAGGCATGATGAAATTAGGAGATAATGCATTTCAGTAGGTGAAATTTCAGGAGAAATTCTGCTGTTGGTAGAATATACACTGCAGTCTCCATGGTTCCTTCTGGGCATAATATTTTACTGGGAGTCCAAAACTCAACTTTGGAGACTGAATTTAATGGTATTGCATGTATGACTAGGCAGTAAATCATATATATTCACTGGTGATTGATTTAGAAAGGCAGTTAATATTTCAGATCCTGAGATAAAGAATGAAACTTGCAAGTCCAGTGTGTCTACATTAAGTGACAAAATAAAAACAACAACATGAAGGCATGAACATGATTTTAGCAAGCATAGTAATTTTCTAGTAATTTTCTTCTTTGTATACTGAACTGCCTTAGTATGGGTTGAAAATAATGTAAATGCAAAATTTTCCTTAGTGGCAAAGGATTTGGACTTTTTCAAGTTGTATTTAGAGCTTTTCATCCCTGATTCAAGGTGCTCTTATAAACAGCAGCATAAATGAGAAATTGTTTCTTTTCAAGGTATTGGAATGATGCAGGATTCTGATTTTTGAAGGCAAATGGAACCTTGATGTTCAAAGTTAATTGAAGATGAAACTTAAGCCAAATAATGTATTTTGCAACTTAAGGCATTAATATCTTTGCAGAAAAAAATCATACTTTTCTCTGGAAGCAGCTCTCAGATTCCAACTTACTTGTGAAATTTGTTATGCTTACAGGTGTGAATCTTTCTGTTCCTTCTTCACTCATAGCAGACCATGACGATTTTCATAAATAGTCAATAGCAGCTTCCACTCTCACTTTTATTCCCCATTCTTGACCTTTATTTTAATAGAGGTGGACAAGCTTTGCTGAAAAGAGGAAAGGTCACTGCTCTGGGGCACCATGAGAATCAAAATTTGATTTGGAAACACAGGTCTATATAAAAGTATGATATTTGATTGAAATTGATATCTTAGCTTGCAGAGAAGAGTCCTGTAACCTCAGTTACAAAATCACTGACCAACACCTTGAGGCAAGCTCAGCTTCCACCTCCCTTTATTCCAACTAGAAGGTTGTTTCAGACCATAGTGTTTGGTGGCTTGAAGCCTTTTATATTCAGTGAAATTATATTCACAGCTACTTTATAAGGGTTTGGAGTTTTTTGTGTTCTATTTTTCTCTTCTTCTCCCTGTTACACCCTTCTTTCTTACAGACAGCATTTCTGCCCTTTAACCATGGTTATTTCTTTCATACTAAAGCCAAGCTCTTTGGATTTTGAAAGGTGTTTCTTCTACTCTGCTTTCATATTAGCCTGTTTATATATTCCTTCATCCACTTATGTCAATTAATCATTTTTAACATTGACTGGACAAGAGTGGCCAACACTGTACATTCAGCTTCAAATGAGATTTCACTTGCAGCTAGTCTGACAGATAAGATCTATGACCTTTTCCTTGTCTTTTAATTTTGTTTTTATGCTGTTTTGTCTTGACTTTTTGTTGATTTATGTTAAATTTTATCTTGGATTTGCAAGATCCACAATCTTTATTCTTAATCCTTAAAATATTGCATGCTAATCAGAAGCAATGGATGGATCTGTATCTATTCAAAGTTACTTTTTCTCTAGAATCACTTCTGTCCTCTGCATCAACAATGTACAGTCTGTGAGAAGCTCATTCCTGCTCCTCTGGAGTGTGTCAGAAAAGAAAATGGAGAGAAAGGTCTGATGCTCCTCACCCACTGCCTTTGTGTTCCCACAGGGAAAGGAGAACCTAACGTTGTTACAAAACCAGCCTGGGTATTCAAAAAAGACTGTTCTACACATCCATCCTTCTAGACTTTTTTATAATATAATACCCATGGTAGGTATTATATTATAGTGGAGGAGATATTTTACCTGGAGAAGAGAAGGCTCTAAGACAACCTTTTAGCAACATTCCAGTACCTAAAGTGTCTACAAGAGAGCTGGAGAGGGATTTCCTGCAAGTTCATCTAGTGACCAGACAGAATTGAATGGCTCTAAAAAAAGGGCAGGCTCATTTTAGATATTAGGAAGAAATTTACTGTGAGGGTGGTGAGACACTGGCACAAGCTGCCCACAGAAGTGTGGCTGCCTCATCCTAGGAAGTGTCCAAGGCCAGGCTGGATGGGGATCTGAGCAACTTGGTCTAGTGGAAGGTGTTCCTTCCCATGGCAGAAGGGTTGGAACAAGGTGATCTTGAAGGTCCCTTCCAACCCAAGCCATTGTGTTTCTGCGATCCCTTGAATATCTGTCATAACCCTTTATATCTGCTTGCTTTTCCTCATTACCTTCCTCTTCCTCTTTCCCTCTTTTCCTTCCTTTCTTCCTTTCCTCTGTGAAACTTTTGTCAAAATCATTGAAATAGTTTTTTTAAACAGATGTGGACAAACAAAGAGGTTTTGATTAAGTACATGAATCCCCAGTGAGGGGAATTGCAGAACTGAGCAACTGCTTGGGGCTTGGTTGGCTCCACAGTCACACCTTACATGTCCTCAGCCACTGACTGACTTATGAACTTCCCACTGTATTCAAAGGTAAGACTGCAGGAATCTTGACAGCATGAAGACTAGGACCAGCTTGGATTGTTGAACAGATTAGACATTATAATTATTACATGGTCCTTGTAAGAGCAGGGACAGGACAAAATAACTCTGCTTCCTGGCCAGAGCAGGTGGTGTGGTATTCTGCCCTGCTGAATCAAGCATGCCATGTAATTTAGATCCAGCACTGACACACCTACAATCCCCCCACAAATAACATTTCATTTGAGAGGAGTCCCAGCTAGTTCTGTCAGAATGAGTAGTTATTGCTAAGCATAAAAAAGCCTCAGAAGAGAGAGGGTAACATGGACAATTTGTTATTCATCACATCATGGTAACAGCCAGGAAAGCTGAACTAACTGCCCACTGCATTAATGCATGAATGCTGTGAGTTATCAGGAGCCTGCTGCATCTGGAAGCCCCAACAGGCACAGGCATTTTGTCAAAAAACATCAGTTACAGTTTGACAGCCACCAAACAACAAAACAAGAGGGGGTTTTGTCACTGAGCTCTGCTTTGGCTCCAGGACAAAACCTGCTCAACCCAATGGGAAGGGACAATACCTCAGGCTAAGAAATAAAACATAAATCTGACAGTACTGACCTGTCTGTGGTGACACCAGATGTGAGATGAGATTTTGTTTTCCATCAGTTTCTCCAACAAAAATTTGATATTTGTATTTAAAAACACACTGTTACTGCAGTGAAGAGAGGGGTACACTGAGGGAGAGGCTCCTTGGGAATCATTTTTTACTGTTTGCATTTGATTTTTTATAACCCCATGAGGTGCATGTGGCACACTGATAAGTGAGAACATCATCCACCTCTGCCACTAGTGAAGATGGAGTGGATGGACAAGACCCCTGGTGAATTGTTTTACCTTTCTCTTTACTTTAGATTGAGACACAGCCACTTGTGAGCCCAAACTGAATGCAGCAAAGCAGGATATCAGTCTGAGAAAAATTTTGGATCTCGTATTTTACCTATAATTTTCACCTCTTCCATCTTTTCCTCATGACATATAAATTTAATCTTTGTAACATTATGAGATTTTAATCCCCTCAATATTTCTAGTGTAAATTAAGGTTGGTTTAGTGCTCAGATGAGCATAGTGATCACTCATTTATTCATGCTAACTCCTTTCAGAAAGCAAAATAAAAAATTGCCTGGTTGCTAGCAAGACTGGGTAAATGTATTTTAAAATTTAAAGGGGGAAATGAGAGTAAGAGGAGAATTAACAGTTCGCTTTATTATTTAAGAACTCCAGGAACTACTCAAAAATTTTAAGTTTCTTAGTGTTAGGCATTCATTTCAAAAGCAATAAATAATCATTATAAATTAAGTCTATATGGGTGCTGAATTACTCTGCTGCTAAAACAAAATGAGCAAATTAACCTATCTAACAAATACCAAACTTGTGCTTCAGTGTTTGTTTTGGTTTGGGTTTTTTGTTCAGGTGTGTTCTCCTGTGCACAGGAGTGAGAATTTAATATCTAAGTGAATTCTATCTCCCCATCAAATTTAAATGAAATTGGACTCCAGCTGAAATGCTTAGCAGGACAGTGTAAGCATCATTTCCTCAAGAAAATAGTCTACAAAACAGCTGAGGGAATACTGAAACTCCTTTATGCTGAGAGAACAAGTGGAACAGTGATACTTCTTCACCAATCACTACTCATTTAGGATCAATTGGAAGCCTCTTCTCCCTGGGCAGGCAGTCAGAGGATGTGTTTAATTGATTCCACTCTTCTGCTTTGTCTTGTTCAAAGGAGAGGTCAATATTTGCTCTAACTGAGGAACCATTGAAGAATTTCTGTTAAAAGCCTCGAAAATACAAATACTATAAGCACTCTTGTCTACTAGGAATATTGCTTCAAAACTGCCCTGATGAAGATTAATCAGGTGGTTAAAGTATTGTGACATCATATGAGCACCTTCAGGGTCTCTCAGTTGTTGGATTTGTTTTTTTCCTGCTTGTTTCTCTTAGCACTTAAGCCTAACATTGTACTTGTTTCCTCTGTGAGTGATGAGCACTGCAGAGACAGCTGAAATAGTTTTTATAAATGTGTCTGAAGCTTTAAAAGCCTCTGACAGAGTCTTGACTGAGTGTTCCCTAACAAAAGGCTTTTTAAGTTTTTTAAAAAAAATATTATTATTTACTGTTCTTTATTAATTTCTCTTACTTGATGTGTTTCATTCTACATTAGAACTATGCTTGATCTGGTGTCTGAAATTTCAGCCATTGACCGTCTGATTTGCAGGCTGCACCCTTAAGGACAATGTGCTTAGTTGGATCTACAGGAATGTCCTATAAAAAATAAAAAAGGGAAGAAAATAATTAAGGGAAACTGAGTTTTCTCAGTGCAGATTTAAAATTGTACCACAAAAACTTCTATGAGCCAAGGACCACCATGAAGACTGTGCACTCCTTGGCTCTTTTTCCAATTAACCTGTAGTAGAGGATGGGAATAAAACTGATAAAACCCTTGATAGTTTAAAAAAAAAGTGTTTGACTCAAGCTGATTCCGTTTCCCTCTGGAAAAATTACATGAACAAGTAATTTTCATTCCTGTGGGAAGTGCACTGGGCAGGAGGGCATTCAACACATGCTGCTGGTGAGAGCAGTCCCAAAGAGGAAAAGAGGGTTGAGGAAATCATTTGGTGTTTGGGTCCATGCCATGGGAATCATATTATGGAAATTTTCATCCAAGAAAAACTGAATGGCATTGCAAGAGGGTCAAAGGAAGATAGGAGAATTCTGTCTGAGGACATTTTCCATGACTTGAACTTCTATTTTCCTTGTACTCAATTATGGAAAAAGCCTATACAAAAACCCATGCAAAATGCCAGAGAGGCATTCACTATTTTTAGTGAATAGTGACATTCACTGTTTTAGGTTGGTTGAAAGAAATATCACCCCCATAGAATTAATTTCACTCCACATTTAGACCCCAAGATAGAGCAGAGAGTGGTGTCTGTGCCCTGCATCCTCCCTCCCTCAGGATAAGGAGGAATGGAAGAGGAAGAGCAGTGGTATAATGTGATCCTGACATTTGCTGAGGAATCCAGAAGGGCTGAAGCACTTTCACTTTAGTTCTGACACATTTTCACCCTGGATTCTGTTTCTGTAACAGAACTATTTTCTGTGACACTTGGGTGTGACCTGAGCTGAAGAAAGTAGGCAAATGGACTTGTTCCGTCTCAAGCCAAAGAGTTATCAAGGTTTTCGAAAATGCTTTAAGAGAACCCTAGCTTGGAAAGACCTCAGTGTCTCTATCAACTATTCTTTTCCATCCATTTTAACAAAAAGAGAAGCAAGCACATAGGTAGCTGCTCTGCTAACCTTAGAGAACAGCCAAGGTGCAGCAGAGGAACAGTGAAAAGTAGGTTCAGCTCCTGCATCTGTTTTTTCCAGAGACAACCACACTGGAAGACTTCTAAATAAATATAATTGTCGTGGTTTGAGAGGAAGTGAGTTTTTGGGATGACAATAATGCAAAAAGACAAAACAAAAAATCTAAAACAAAAATAGAAACCTGTTTAGTAACTATAGCACCACCAACAGCTGGCTTCCTGATAAAGAGGTTTAAGAGGATTTCAGTATTTAACTATGATTTGTCTTTTTGCTGTTGTTTGTGTTTATACTGCCAAAAGTATGGCAACAGAGAAAACAGTTGTTCTAACACAGAGCTAATCTGCCCCTGTGTATGAATCATCTCACAGAAAAGGAAGTGTAGAACACAAGAAAGGCAGAATCCTAAAAAGGTTTCCAGAATGTACCCAGCTTATGCTTTCAGCTGAGCTTTGACATGTCACCAGTGGAATGGATTAAATTTTTCAATACAAGCTCTAGAGCATCATTCCTTAAAATAGTTCAGGATGTTTAAACTGAAGGAGAAATTCAGCCAAGTAGCAGATCTGTTCCATTTCAAATTCTGTACTTGCATATTCTCCACTGGAAAAATACAACAAAGGTTTAACTTCATACAAAAAAATTATTCTCTGATTCTGGAATCATAGAACCATTAAGGTTGGAAAAAACTTCTAAGATCATCAAGTCCAACTATCAGCCCAGCACCACCACCATGTCCACCACTAAACCATGTTCTTAATTGCCACACCCACACATTCTTTAATGTTTCTTGGGATGAAGACTCCACCACTCCTCTGGATAGCCTGTTCCAGCCTTTGAAAACCCTTCCACTGAAGAAGTGGTTGTCATTTCTGGGAGGACTTAATAGTAAAGCTTCACTGGACATTTTAATGAAAGCTGTAAGAAGCACAAAGTTGGTATTTGACTACTGCCTCATGGCAATTTCTGTATTAAGAGCTTGATCTATTGAAATGTTCCAGTTAAATTTCAGGAAGCTCTGTGCCCTCATCCTTTTTGATAGTGAAATATCCTAATCTTTGCTCAATTCTTTTAATAAGAAGCAGTGAGTCCTGAACAGCCTGTAAAAGAAATCAGATTTGTGAGAACTCAGTGTTCATCTTCTGAGAACATCATGATGTAAAGCACGAAGCAATCTATGGGCACTAAGCCACATGCTGGGTCTGAATCTCCAATTTATGTCATCAGCAATGGGAAAAACATAAGGAAGCTGTGATTCATATCCCCCCAAGGATACATAGTGGTAGTCTAGAAAAGAGAAATTATTTACCAGCAGCAACACTTTAAATCAGAACACACAGCTTTGCCTTTATGTCCAGTCTATCTGCACTTGGTTCTGTGCTTGCCAATGGCGTTACGCTTACCTGAGGTTACTTCCAGCATCACATCCTTGGCCTGTCACAGCCCTGGCAGGTGCACAAGGGACATTCAAGGGAATGCTCAGCTCATTTTATTTGTATGAGCCAATACTGACCTCGTGTGGCTGCTGGCAAGGGCAAGATACTTCTTCCTCAGACTTCCCTTGGGACTGTCCACTGTCTGTAGGACTAAGAATCCTTGAGGTTTTTACGCTGGCAGCTTGGGAAGCCAACATAAAGGTAGCAAAATCTGAATCATCCTTCCTGTTTTCCTTCTGAATACTTGCAGTGGCAAAGGTTTTCCTGTTGTGTATGAAATGAGTTTGCAGGTTATTTGGGACTGTTAATGCCACCCCACTGGTTCATTAGTCAGTGGCATTTCAGCTGTGGAGGAAATGAGATGGACATGCAGGTGCTAGCTTGGTCTCAGAATTTAATATTGAGAATAGGAGCAAAGATGTGCTGCCTGTTTAGCCCTGCCAAAGCTCTCTCTTGTCAAAGCTGTTCACAAGGAGATGAGGCAGGATGCAGTTACACAACCACAAAATGTTCTTGGGAATGTTCACATCTAACCCAGACTGAACCAGACAGGGAGAGTCTGCAGTTACTATTACTGGTGATTTAAAATAACTTTCTTTTGGCTAGCTATGTCTCCCTGCCATGTACAGATTGCTTTTATGATTTATCAAAGCTTCTTAAGGATGCTCTCTCTGAGCTGCCGGCTGCTTCTTTACAGTTAGTACAGTAGAGCACAGCTCTAGAGAGGTATTGCTGTATGTGCCCCACTTTAAGATCAGACAGAGTAATCCATAAATAACACTGCAGCTAAAAAGCTTGTGACAGCTTTGGATTATACAACCAGGAAAAATGCATGTTTGTGGAAAGAGTTTGTGCTATTTAAAGTGAGACAATTTTATGAATCTGATGTCCAAGTCCACCAAAATAGTTTGAAATTTGGTAGAGGTATCACCACATCTGTACAAAAAAAATTGATGAAGCATAGTCAGGGATTCCTGAACTAATCTATCCTACTGCACAGTGCAAGGCAGACTCGTGTTTCTAAATCTTTCTTCTAAGTCCATGCAATGAACACCTCATGGTGCTTATGGGATGAATATATCCTAGATGCAGGTGCAAAAATTGCTGCTAATTATTAATTAATAGGTGAATTTGAATGCAAAATGCAGAAGACATCATGAGAGGGAGAAAAGGCAAGCAATGATGAAAGATATAGCATTTTCAGTCCGGGTGTTTGTTCTTATTTTCAGTGTCATGGCTGAAGGAAGAAAATCACCAAGTTTCATCTGTCTCCATATGTAGGCAATTTTGTATGAATATCAAGATATTAGTTGCCTACAATAGAATTAACTGTAGGTATAGCACAGTGTGCATGTTCTCTGCATTATCTGTGCTCTGTATCATGTGTACTCTGTACTATCTGTGCTCTGTACCATATGTACTCTGTATTATACATTCTCTGTACCACATGTTCTCTGTATTATACATTCTCTGTACCACATGTTCTCTGTACCACATGTTCTCTGTATTATATGCTCTCTGTACCATATGTACTCTGTATTATACATTACCTGTACCATTTGTGCTCTGTATTATACGTTATCTGTACCACATGTTCTCTGTATAACATGTTCTCTGTACCATATGTGGTCTGTACCCTGTGCACATGCTGTAGTGCTCTGTGTGCATGTGTGTGTGTTTGTGTGTGACAGAGAGTGTATGAAGTGTGTCTCACTTCTTCTCTGACTCAAATCAGAGGGAAAACCTCTTTGGAGAGCAAAAATAAAAACTTGATCAAGCCAGTGTAAGCTCTCAGGAGCCATTCAAGCTGAAGAACGGGCTGCTAAGGCCACCAACCACCACTCTGTCCATATCAGTGTCTGAACAAGGACACTCAGAAGGATGAAATGCAGAAAATCCACACTTACTCTTTTCTTCAATAATTAACCCTCAATTCCAGGTCAATAATTAACTCCAAGTCCAGCAGACCAGTTTTGGCTTATTTGTTTTGTTAATTGCAGTCTAAACTGTGTAAATAAGTGCTTGGGTCTTCAGTAACTCAGTCTCTTTGAATTTGCCTTCTGACTTTTAAAGTCAATTGTTCATCACACTGAGTACTATCTTTGGTAACGGGCTGGGAGCGAGGATTTGTTTGTGCAGGAAACACTGGCTAGAGGAAAAGGAGGGAAAAATTGGAACATAAATATTATGGGAAGGGACACAGCTTGCAGCTACAGGTATGAGTTACACCTGGAAGAACAGGACCAAAGCCCAACAATCCATAAGCTAGAACCACAGGGAACACAGTGCTTCCAACTGCTGGAGAGGCTTTAGACCAGATTTGCTTTGGGCTATACAGAACAATATTTTACCAGATTGACTACTTGCATTTGGGTCTCCAACCATAAAGGAAAAAAAATAGACTGTCCCCAGGCTTGAAAAGACAATGAAAGCTCACATTACCCATGCTCTACTTCATATTGCTCATGCCTGTCGTGGAGTTATTTGTGATTCTCCCCATTTCTCAAGAGCACATGTATCCTTCACTGTTACACTCCCTTGAGAAGTTATACAAAGGGCCAAACTGAACCTTTGTCCTCTAATAGATACCTGCCTATTGCCTTTGAGAAAAGGGAAGCCTTCTTTAAAAATATTGCTCTTATGTTACTCTATTGGTTTAGAATCCCACATGTCTATGACTAACACCTAACCAGGATGTGGACTGTGCCACAGATTTTTTGGAAAACATCTACTTCATTTTAGATAGCCATGACACCAAATCGTGGTGTTTCTTTACTAGGAGTCTCCAGCACAAAATTAGATTCTGATGAGGATATAGTTTACCATATTACCACAATTGCATTCAGGAGAATAGTAAGGGCTATTTAGCAATTTTTTTAATAATGCACTAAAAATACCAATTTGGACCAGACATCATAAAACTGGCATTGGTTTGGCTTTCCTGCACAGTTGTGATGAATCTGCCCTGGCATTGACCACAGTACCTGCTTATCTGCTTATCCTGATTGCTTTGAGGGGGGATTCTGTCAAATCACAGAGAATATGCCAATTCATGGATGTAACGTTTCGAGGATGGACAAAAACTTGTTGGGATTAAGGTGAGGTCAATTCATTTTCAGCCTGTGAGAGTGGAATGTAATTATAATCAAAAGGAAAATGCATTTAACCATTGCACTAATTATGCCCTCCCTGCTGCTGGCCCCTTTGCCATTTGATATGATTGTGAAATGAGTTAGGAAAAAACCTATCTATACAGACACAGACACAACAACACAGCTCCTGCTGACTCCTAATCAGTTTGCAACAGGAAGGCAGCAATGCCCTAGATTTTGTAGTCCCTCCCTGGTTCTCTAAGGGCTTCCATCAACTTCTCAATGTATTTGCTGTGTTTTGGAGTCTCTGGAGATGACAACTCTGAATAATTATTCTTCCTCAAGAATTTCCTGAAAGAGGGTAAAGCACCAGTTAGGACCAGGAAACTTCTGGAACTGGACTCTGGTCTGCTTCACTTCCATTGTTTCCGATTCCCAAGTTAGATAACATGGGCTGTATCCCATTATACAACACAACACTACCCATGCCATCAACAGTCTGTAAATATCTGGAGAAAAATTAAACAAAGAGAGAGGGACATATCCTTGATAGAAGGATAAACAGATGCTCATGTTGCTGATGTACAGCTGAGACTAATTTAAAGTACAGATGAATTTTTATGGAAATTGTGAGTTAAGACCAGAACTTATGGCTAGAGTCCCTGTCTATTTGGCTAGAGTAAGAGCAGAAATATCCTTTATTTGTTTTGTTAACTGGTATAGACATGGTCAGAGTAATGAAGAAACAGCAAATCCCTCCAACCCCAGACCACCCATTTCCACAACTTTTTGTTGACTGTGGAGCCAGTATAAGGAAGTTCTCAATTGCAATATATGAGGTCAGAGGAAAGGAAATCAAGTCTACTTAAGAATAACGTTCCTGAAACTCGTTCTTAAGTATTGAACATGAAAACACCTACAAAATGTCCTAGAATTTACTGATTTTCTGTCTTCGAGGTTTTGCTGTTTCAAGACCTTGTTTCAAGTGTCATTTATTTCACTGGTCAAAAAGAGCTCCATGTTCAAGGCCTTTTAGGCCATAATTATTTTACTTCATAATTCTGTATTCAATAAGTCAGGGATGGTTTTCATTCTTCAAACAGAAGGACAGTCTGAAGCATAGAATCGCATAATATTTTGGATTGGAAGGGACATGAAGACCGCCTTGTTTCAATCTGCTTGCCATGGGTAGAGACACCTTTCACTAGACCATGTTGCTCAAAGCCCCATCCAGCCTGGCCTTGAACATTTCCAGGGATAAGGCACCAGTCACAGCACTTCATATAGCTCATCTATTTTCTTGTAATTGAGCATCTTTTATTCTACTTCTTTTTATCACTCTCATCATGTTTGCTGTGAGCTACATGGACAAAAAGGGTTAGGGAATTTCCTAATCAAGAACCACAGAAAATACAGACAAAAGGAAGCAAAGATTTTATTGACATTTCTTTACACAGAACACAAGCTACACAAAATGCCACGATAAAGCATATGTAGAAAAATAGTAGAATCATATTGGCACTGATGACTATTCATTATTATTATTATTATATTATTATTATTATCATTATTATCATCATCATCATCTTATTATACAGGTTTCATCATAACCATAATAAATAAGCATTAAAATTTCACAGTGGCATTATAAGCTTTACATTCATGATCTTATTTATACAAGGGACCATGTCAGATTTCTTCAGCTTTTTTGTATGGTCATGATTCAAAGTAGTAGATTTAAAAATTAAAAGCCCTTTCCCTTAACCTATAAGGATCTGTCCACAGTAATCCATTGACTTGATCCCTTGGAGAGGTCTGCATTGGTCTTAAAAGACATTACTTTTAAAACACATTTGACCAACTGGAAAATTGGCCTTAAAAAGAACGCAGAATATTTGTTATCTTGTGGTGGTCTGACTTTGAGATGCCATGGATGCTGCTGGTTGCCATTTGTTCAGATCTTGTGGCTGTATAAAGCTCTTCACCAGGTCAATCCACTTGCAGATTTGGTCCATTATACCAAGAGTGCATTTGACCAGCATTTCTCAGGATCAGGCCTTTAATAAAGACTTTGTGAATGCTGTTGAGTCTGAACCTACATTCCAAGAAAATTGATTTGCATTTCCATTTTCCTTAAAATATCACAGAATTGACTCAACTTCACATGTTTCCACTTAGTGAGATTAGTTTTGGTTTTTTGATGTAAGTCTCACTTAAATCTTGACAGACATAGTTAAAGAAAATTGAAGTGTGTGGCAGTTGACAAATGTTCATTAGGGAAAGGGAAGTAAATTAGACAGAGGCAGACGGAGCATGTGTTGTAAATCTTGGTGTCTTAAAAAAAATGGCACAGATTTTCTAAGCTCTCAACCTCTAATTATTGCTGCTTCTGTCTGATTTGAAATAATTCTTGAGAAACATAACTGCCTCAATCAAATATAATAATGTCTCATTCAAAAGTCCACACTCTAGTGTCACATGATGGAATCGGCTGTACTTGTATTCAGACCACAGAAAGGGTTATAATTAAAAATACCATAGACTACTCATCTGCAAAGTTCAGCCTCAATATCAAGTTACTGTATAAATTCAAATTTGCAGAATGTTGTAGTTACTGTTACATGCACCAGTTATATCATGCATATTGCTTGCCCTGAACAATCAGCCCCAAAGGAAGTACTTGGAGAAGGATATATCTCTGATGCTTTGCTTTGCAGCCTGTGTGCATAAACATGGGCATGAATCCAATGCTAGTATTTTACATCCACTTTGCAAGAGTACAAATGGCTATCAAGTTCAGGGGCCAACCTCTTGACTTTGTATAATTTTTTTATGATTAAAAACCCCATACATTTGAAATGCTTCAAGCTGAAATTACTCATTTGAAACTCAGCCCAATATTATTTGGCAGTTGCTTATCTGAAAAACCTCAAACCATATTATTTCATTCAAAAAATTTTCTAGCCTTGCCTTTGTTAACTAAAAATTGTAATAGTGTGCATATAGAAAACCACTTTCAGAGCTAATTATTTACAGGACACAGTAGGATTTAATTCCAGGAGGTATTTTCTAAATATTTAATAAATAGGTAAAAGGTAATTCTGAAACACAGGCTAAGGATCTTCACAGAATTATGCTCCTGTCCGTTGAATTCTAGTCCACATGCCAGTTGAGGAACAGTGAAGGTCCAATTTTAGGTGTTACCATTGAGCTGGGAATTAATCCAGCAGTGTTCCAATTAATCCATTTGAATAGATACTGTAAAAATGTGGTTACTTCTGCTGCCATTGTTAACTTTAATGATTAAAAAGTCAAAGTCTGATTTTGAGAGCTACAATTTTAACACACTTTGAAGAAAGTGTCATTAAACCAAGAATATGGTTCCAGTGTCAAAACCAGAGTAACTGTGTTTGTACACTTCATACAGGGAAAGACAACACATCAATCAAAACCTGCCTCAGAGATGTGTTTTGTTTGTAGCACAAACTAGAATGTTTAATTTTAAGTGTCTGAATTTGCAGCATGGAACAGAGGGCTAAGAAAGAGGACAGAATTCAGCTGACTTTCTTTATTAGCTAAATTAGACTCATCAGCATAAACTTCCTCTAAACAAGAAAGAAGATCTCCCAACAGACAAGTCTTTCTCACTTAAGGCTTGTATTGTTCATTGAAGGTAATTCTGTATATAGAAAAAGTTTAATTGTCTGCTGTCTCAGATGCTGTGGCTAATTGTCTAAACATAATTGAAAGGTAGAGATTTAAGATCAGATTTTCATTTTTTTAAAGGACTGTAGTATATTTTAAGGGAGTTATAAAGATGATTGATGCCAGAGTCTAAGACAATAATAAATAGATTCATTGCTCAAGTCCAAGGAAACAACTTTTCGGTTAAGTTGTTCCACTTGTAAGGAATCTTATTATTAGAGACAAATCCAAGTAGAAAAATATCAACATAATTTTCAATTCACTTCTTAACTTTGTGTTTTGGAATATGCTGATCTGTGTTTTGACCTGACACTTTTACCAAAAATCCAATAATATTCTAGAGTGATTTATTTTGATAAAATGCATGGGATTTTGGAAGGTGCTCTTTTTGATTTCTCTGTCATTACTGCCATCTCATTGGGGTATATTCCTTTCACATCCTAGACAGAAGAAGGGTTTATCTTTGCTTTCTCCTCAGTCTGTCAGAACTACATCTAGACTCTGACTCACCTGGAGACCCAAAAAGGAATGGGACAAAACATCAGTGCATGTTTTCTCTTGGCAAAACAAACCCATTAGTAAATGAACACAAGATACTCTAAGAATACTAGTGTGTTTTCAGTGGTGTGGAGTTTTTTCCGGACATGCAGTGGCTACGGAATACCATGGCTTGTCCAGACTTCTTGACTGATCTCCTTCATATTTCATAAGAAGATTTAACTGCAGAAAAAGGAAATAGCTAATTTCCCAAACTGGAAGCATAGTCAAATATATAGAAGACTAAAATTAGTAAGAGTGGCAAAGCTGATAAATCATTGATCTACCAGCTTAAAAATGAATGCCTGGTTGAAGAGGATGGATGTCAAGGAAAATTAAGAGATGGTGACAGGCTTCCTATATTAGGAGACAGGGCAGCTCAGTTTGACATGTTGCATTGACCACAGAAACCATGGGGGTGGTAAGATAACACACATCAAACTCATGGCTGCTTAGATAAGCTTTGTCAGCTAATGGTGTGCCAAGAGGTTGACAAATCACTGCACAAAACAACCTGTCTCCTCCAATGAGGTGGATGAAGCCAAGAGATGGCTCTTTCACAGCATGTGGATGAAGCCAAGAAATGGCTCTTTCACAAGAGCTCTTGAGGACAACCAATGTAAACTGTCCCCAAAAGCAACAGAAACCTGTTTGAATGATCACCACCAGCTTCCTCCTAAGTATACTGTGGTATATATACACTGTGTTTGGGAACACAGGTTCACCTCTTATAGGAATAACATACAGCTCCTATGGGAAAAGACACCTTCTGTTTACACATGTATTTGGGGTACACATCATATGGGAGAGATTACATACAAGAACTTTATTTGTATCAGCATTTTTACTGAAGGTGATGACTCATTTTACTTCAAAAACATCCCCACTCAGCCTTTCCCATGCATGTAGCTGCATATTTAATAGTGTCAGAAATGCCTTGGCCTTTCTGCACAGCTGGAAATGATGCACATAGTCTTATCCATATAAAAGTAGTAAAGAGTAAGTGCTGGAACAGGTAGATTCCTAATAGCACTTATGCTTTCAGGAAGGAATTTTAAACTTCTTAAATTAGTTGCTTGAAATATGGGAATTTTCAGCACCAAAAGCTGTTATTAGTGTAACCCCATTTACAGGATGAATAAAAAAAGCAAGTCATCACAATATTCCAACCACCCACTCCAAAATAAAAGATAATTACCTAAGACTGGACTTTCATGTGGAGAAGAGGGGTTTTTTTGTTCTTTTGCATAACTTGTCTGTGTTTGTAGCTGGTATCTTTCAAAGACTGGAAGGCATGGTGGATTGTAGTAAGAGTTCACTGTACCATAGTTTCACATTTGAAGAGGCAGAAGATACTTGAAGACATGAAACTCCATGCAAATAGCATAGAGACATTGGACTTATGGAATATATATGTATGCGTGAAAGTCCATTTCAGAAAGATATGGTTAGGCGGCTACTCAGATAAGAGCATTTTGCAGCACTTTGGGTGAAAGTAGAGAATTGAATTTTCAAAAGCAAAGAAATCAAGTTTCAAGGTTGTAGCAGAAGTTAATTTAGTCTGACCTTTTTGCATAAGATGAGTTTATACATATTTATTCTTTATGCTTTGTCCTATGAGGGGAAGGCCTGACTCATCTGCATTTAAAGCATTCTAACTGTTTAACACTGATTAAACTCTTCTCATAAGCATTTCTATTCAGTGCATGGATTTCTCTTGGGGAAGTGCAGATGAATTACACAGGATTCCTAAAACAGAGAAGAAACATCAGCAGCCCTGGTCACACTGGGCTTCCTCAATATCTGTGCCCAAAGTAAAAATTAATTCAGAGGGGCCTGGAAGATTCCAGTTGTGGCAACAGGAGAACAGCTCCATCTCTTTGGATTAAAGCCTCAGACAGGGAGAGGATGGGATGAGTGCCAGCAGCCAGAGGCCCTCCTGAACAGGAAAAAGGCACCAGTCTGCAGCAGAGCAACCATCCAATGCACTTTACCAGTTCCTGGTGCCTCTTAAACCCAGTTCAGGGTTGAGGGACTTGAGGGACCCAACAAAAGATTGCCAAGACAATGAGGGGGTCTAACACACAGCTTCTGAGCACAGACTGAATTAGGCTTGTCTAGCCTAGCACAAAAAACACCAAGTGACAAAGAGCTGTCTGAAAGCATGGAAAAAGAAGTTACAACTGTACCAGAAGCAAGAACAACCCCATGGAATAAAAAGGTGGGATAAAAAAAGGTAACAGAAAAAGCTGCAGCTCAGAAAGTTTAAATTGGATTTTTTTTAAAAAAAAATTTTTGTTGTTGTTTGCTTGGTTGTTTTCCCTAGGAGTGATATACAGCAGTTGAGAAGGTATTCCAGAGTAGCTGTAGTATATCCATCACCAGATGTTTTTAATATCCAGCAAGAGAAATATATGGCTGACCTTACAATGTGGTTCATGATAATCCTACTTTGAACAGGAATTATACAGGGATACTTCCAGCTGTTCCTTCTGAAACAAAATATTCTGTCATCTGTAACGTGTCTGGATGGGTGCATGGCAGTCTTCATAAAGGAGTGAGAAAATTGACTGGAATGAATGTGTGAGCACCATGTCCCACCCCAGGAGAAATGGAATGGCAGTGCTGGATATATTTGTGAATCTCTGTCAGCAGAGACTTCACAGTACATGGAAGAGATGCAGTCAGGAAAGGTGACCAAGCAAATATGGGAATGTCTGGACAAAGAGCAGTAGTTTAGGGCAATTTAGGCATCTCAAAGGAATTGCAAATTAAGGGAACCATGAACAGAGCCAGGGGCAGAACCTTGCAGTGGTTATGTTTGATCCCAAAGGCAAAACCAAACCAGAGGAGAGTGAGCTGCAGGTAATCAATCCCCCCACTATGAATTTCATTACTACAAACATCAATGGTCTAATTTTTAATTCAGTGATTATTTGTCCTGAGACTGTGGTACTACAGCCATAAAGCAACTGCATTAAAGAAGATGAACACTAACTCAAACAGACCTGTATTTATTCTGGTTTATAGCTTGAAAACAATTCAATGATTAAATAAACACTGAAAATTTGGAGGAGGATGTAAATTTAGCTAGAAACTGTCAATCAGATAACATTAACTATCAAAACTGCTGAGTATGTGTGTTGAAATAAAGAAAAGCACTCCATAAGAGTTCTCTATGGACATGACCTTTAGCATCTAAATAACCAGCTGGAGTGAAATATGTCAGGCTGTTCTGATGATAATTTATAAATGGAAATTTAAATCCACAAAGAAAATAATCATTCAGCTAGGCTGACACATATTGGCATGCTGAGACTGCCTCAGAAATGCTTCATGACTATTCATTATATATTAAATTTCATGGGATATTTTCATAAGACTTCACAAGTGTCTAACCCTGTTATTAGAAGTTCTCATCTTTCTCCTTCATCACCACTCTCACTATTTTAAATGCAGAGGTAGAAAGCAAGAGAACTTCCTTTTTTTTTTTTTTTTAACATGCAAAAAGCATTGAAGAAAACTGCAAATTCTAATGGAAACTTTTCTTGATTTCCCAGTTTTCACACTGTCTTGTGATAGCTTTCTGTCTCAAGTGTGGCTCTTTTCTGGCAAGGGAACAGTGAAGAGGATTGGTCAGTGGATATTTATGAAATGCTTTGAAGTAAAATAGTGCTCAGAATTTGTGTAGGTAATTCCAAAGCTCTGTGCTAAGGTTTCAAATCTTTAAATAATAAAGCTAAAAAACTGCAATTTCCTTTACTGTTAGTGAACAGACCTGATTTTGAAAACAAATTTTGATTTTAATGCATTAAAGGGAAAATGAGCATTCATTGGAGGCCAGAAAAAGACTCATTCCCTGACAGATTTTAAAGGAGCCTTATTCATATCATAAATGTATGGTTTTGGTCAAGGTGTGAAGTCAAAGCTTGCACCCACGTATGAAAAATTGAAGTAATCCAGTCCACAAATGCTGACCTTCCAGTTCCTGTTGATGTCTTAGACACCCAGAAAGTGAGTATCACTATAAATTACCTTGATAAGGAACGGAGATAAATAACCCTAAATGCTACCAAAGCACAAATCAGGATCACTCCTGCAGATTTTCAGTAGCACCCACCTCTCTTCACTGACTACAGGTAGAAATTAGGCCTTTTATTTTAGTAGAGCAAATTCATTTTGCAACAAGTTTTTAAGCACAAATTAGGTGAGTAAATTAAACAGGACAAATTCCATAATTCTCCAAGAAGAAAAAATTCCAGATGATTCGGGAGTTGGGGTTCTCTTTTTCCACAAGATTGAAAACTAAGTCCTTGAAAATCCTTAGCCCAGATGCAGAAGGAACTTACTATTCTGTCCCTCATCTACACACACTTAGTCAATGCTGCAATTTCTCTCCTTCCTTACTTTAAAAAATCCATTTCAGAAGATATTAAATTCTTTTCAAATTGGGAAGAAATGGGCTCTAGGAGATGTAGAATATCAGAGAAAAATTTATTCAGCTATTAATAAAGGCATGATCATCAAATTATAGATATATAGATATTATATGGATATTTTATAACCACACTGTTTTCAAGTTCTTAAATTCTTTTTAACATTTCAGTCCTCTTAAATGTTATAATCTGCTTCAGGAACTTCTTGTCTTTCTTCCATCCCCCTATCTTTGTCTCTGTCTTTCAAAGCTTTGACATCTGCTGACTCTGCTCCTCTTTTTTTACACATTGGCTGTCACCTTCCCCCCCAGGGAACTTGGTCATCTGGGCTACAGCCCACGCTTCACCTCTGACACTGGAAAGCCTCAATAGCCAAATGCACTTCACCTGGTGGAGATCCTCCTTGTTGGTTTTAAGCTTTTTAGATGCTAAAAAAACCAGCCTTGGAATGCTGGGTTTGTTTTTTACTTAACTGAAGAATCCTTTAGAATTGAAGGGAGTTTCACTTCAAGTACAGCTGACACTAATATTGACAAGCTATAAAAGAAAACCAGGTTTGTCCCTCTGTCCAAGGTCCTGAAAAACTCTCATCCCCCTATGAATATGAGTACTTCACTGAAGAGTTTAAGCCCTGCCCCCATAGATAGAGGAAGCCAAAGGGGATTTGTGTAGTTTGTGGGGAAAATCCTTGCAGAAATACTGCAAATGTACTTAAATGTATTTTAAAAGGCTTTATGTGAAAGGACAATATATTGAAATTCCAAAGGTTGTGACGGAAACAAAGGTGCTAACTGGGCACTTTGCTAATTTTTATGAGGATAATTCTTGCTGTATATTTCTTTCCATGGAAAATAAGTCCATGCTGATGACTATACTTTGATGAAGTACAAGAACTTATATATTATTTATATTATAATGATAATGGAGATTTCTTTGCAGTATTGTCATACAATTGAGTGGATTCATAGTACCTAGAGGCAATATCCCACTAAAAAGAATAAAAGAAGAAAAAGTTAGGGAGATTATTCTGAGAACTTAAAATGGAAGCTCAACTAGACCTCTACTGCCAATATATCCCACAATGTTCTACCAAGGATGATAAAATCTGTGTCTTATCATTTGACAGGAATGATACTTCCCAGATTTTTTTGAGGTTCCACAGGAGCTTTCTTCCATACTGCACAAGATGTCAGTTATGTGGACCTGATCCAAGTCTATAAACAATCCAACTCCAACTCTGAAATCTGACTGAGCCATCAAAGGATTCTATATGAATAGGAGCACTGACACCTTTAGGTGTATTTATCCATCACTCAGAGCACTGGTAGTGCTAGTAGGAGTGCAAAAAACCAAAGTGAACTTGGAAAGACCCATCTCTTCCTGCAGCAAAGCAGAGACCTTTTCCCATGTCCATTCTCTCAGAGTCATGCAAACAGAAGTCTGGGAATGCTGTCCAAAGCACAAGGCAAGGCAAGAAGCTCCCGTCTGAGTATAAGAACAGCTACACTGGTTTGTTGTCAGACCCAGGACTATGAGAGCTGGTGAGTGAGATCTGGAAATAAGCAAACTTCTTTGTATAGACTATGTACACTCACACAGCAGGCATGTATATGGGTGTAAAGTCACTTCTTTCTAAATGTTTTTCAAAATTTTCAGTTTGCAGACTCATGAACATTTTCTACAAGTGGACCAGACCATCATACAGCACACTGGAGATTGCTTATGGTTAGAAGTTGCCTTTCTTTCCTTTTTTTCCATATAGGAGTACTACTCCTGGCTCAAAAGTGCTGCACTATATAACAGCTCCACCTCCATGTCCCATTATATTTAAAATTCTGTAGACAATTTACTGAGGAAGAAGCTGTGATATAGTCATGCAGCTGGCACTAGACTGCTGAGGCCAAAAAGCGAGAAAGAATTCCCAAACAAGAAGTGGAAACCACAGGTTTCCTGATAGAATTCATTTGTTAACTGAGTAAAACTGACTGTTAACATTTAACAGTCAATCTGTAAGGAAAAAAAGAGAAAAAGAGAGAGAGAGTGAGACACAATAGTATGTACCTATTTAATTCAAGTACTGAGGTATTGTTTAAGAAACTTGTCAACATTGAATCACACCATAGAATTGTCCCCATAGAATTTCTGCCTCTATGAGGGCACAAGGTTTTTATGTGTAATACTTCTTTTCAGGTGGTTTAGTCTCACCTTTTGGTATTTACCTTCTTTCTCCTTCCTATTTCAAAAACATGCATCAGTTATCAAGCCAGCGTTTTTCTTTTACCAGCATTTGTCAGTCTGCTAAAACTCTTTTCTTGAACTAATTTTGTGTAAGATTTTCACGTTTTTCTTTTGAGAAAAAATTAGTTTTACTTTATTTTGCAACTAGAAATATTTCCCTGGGGCTGTGATGTATTTTGTTTTCATTTTGTATTCTCTTATTTCAGAAATCCTCACCATCTTGATCTTAGTTTACTGATGGGAGTCTTGACACCTAAACCCAACTGTGTAATTTTTTATAGTCATTGCTAGAATATATGGAGACTTGTTCATTTTCATTTTGAAACAAATTGTAGTTGTTTTAAAAAACTGCCTGCCTTCTAAACAAAAATAATTGTGAAGAATTATTCACTTTCTCTTTTTTCAAAAAACTCCTGTGACATCGAAAATTCATGAAAATGTTATGAAAATGCACAGAAAGTTATTGAAATTTGTTACTTTAAATCTGATAACTTTGTGATAAAAATCCTACTATAAATTTAATGAAAAAATTAAAAATTGGGAAATACGTTCTTTTTCAAAACTATTAAAAACAACCTAGATAACATTGCATGAATAAAGTTTTAAATAGTTCAACCAGCTGTAACCATATAATAATTAGGACTGTATACAGCACTGCAAATGGGCATTAACAAAGCATGTAGAGACTATTGCAGAGGATCTTAACACATTCTTATATTTTTAAAGTTTTCCACAATCCTTACCATTCTATATCTCCAGCCTTTATTTTTCCAAATATTTGGGGTTTTCAAGGGTATAACTGTCTAGAGTGAATTCCGTATCAGTGTAATAAATTAAAAAAAAAAAAAAGAAAATTGTTGGAACAAATGAACTTAGATACAAATGCAAACGTAAAAATGTTAACTTTAGGATTGTAACACAGTCAGTTATGATCCTCTATAAACGTAAACAGAAGAAATGTTAACAGATGCCACTGATATTTTACAAGTAATCCAATATAGTCCTCTTGGTTTGGCAGCTTGTAACTCAAATTAAATTCTTCCCAAACTACAATTAGGGCTTCTTTTTAAAGACAAATATCAATATTTGTTCATTCTATGTAAAATATTTTACTCCTTTCCATTATTTGAATGTACAATTTGTATGTTACAAATTATTACCAGTAATGGAACCATCCAAATATTTTCTTCCATCAAACAGAAAGACTGAAACTTTTATCAATGGTTTTCAGACTTCTCAGTTCATCACAAAGAAGGTTTTAACCTGAGTTCACATACACTTGTTTCCTTGTGTGTTACCTACCCCAAAAGTGCTACAAATGTAGAGCTTTGTTAATACATAAATAAGTAGTAAATCAAGGACAGACAAGTTCCTGGTTTAATATTCAAAAGAAATGGGAATTATATTGGTCCAATCACATTTAGAGAATTAACCTTCTTATTCTGATTCTGTACTTCAGAAGTGGCTCATGTCTTTATGTGGACAAAAAACATAGAAACTGAAGACGAATATTTATTTCTTCCAAAAGCACCAATACTTGGAAGCTTGAATGCCTTAAAGCCATAGCACTTTATTCTCTGAAAGAGAAATGGAAATGGAAAGTTTAAAAGTCCCACCTGATCTCATTTCTAACATTGCACTCTGTTGGCTAAGGAAGTGTCCTCCACCCAATGGAAATGTTGGCCTCTGTTACCCCATACTTCAGGCACTATTTGAAGTAGTTGAGTCCTGCCACGAGGAAAAACTTCTCCAGGAAAAGTTCGGAGTCCAGCACGGCAATGTGGGCAGCCCGGCCTATCAACGTGTTGGCGGTGTTAGGCAGAGCGTGAAACACGTTGTGTCTGATCAACGTGCAGTCCTTGGCCCCAATCAAAGGCTGGAGAAGGTTGTTGATCATTTCTGCGTAAACAGGACCTGAAAAAGTGTTGAGATATCACAACTACACGCCAAAGCTCCCAGACCCTCTCTTTTCTTCCATGTCATTTAATTACAGTCTCAGTGAGAAGGAAAATGGAAGCAAGGCTAAAATAAATGTAAGAGACAGGTACCAGAGTGGTGCTCTGATATATGGTTTATTCGAGCTAGGTCTTATAAGCTCTTGGAGATTTATATCACACCCAAGATAGCTCAGCTACCTTAGAAGACATACAATCAGCAGGATGGCTTCTGTGGTAGTGTTGGAAACAGAAAAGTTTTAATAAAAGGCAAAATAACAAAACTCTTTACAGAGAAAGCCTGAGCCAAGTGCAAAAGGTTCTTGCTCCTGGTAAAATACCCCACAAAAGCAATTAGTTTCTTTGTTCTCTTCCTTTTCTAATAAATTGCTTAGGTGGGACTTTCTGGCTTCTGTCCAACTAGCTATCCTTAAGTTTGAGGTGAAGTCCCCAAGGTCCTATGAGGTGTCTTTTTACCTAATTGAGGAAAGAAACTTCTGGGCTTTTTTTCATTTTTAGGAGACAAAGGATAGTTTTGTCACTCCATCAACACGGGCCACATTCAGCCATACAGTGCTCATCTAATGGAGGTACTGGCCATGAGGAGGGATCTGCTGAAGCTACTCAGCATGAGCCTGGGACATCCTCAGCCTTTCCTCTGTCAGTGAAGAAAATGCTCATGCTTCTTTTAGGGGAGTGGGGTTGGACTCACACTGCCTATGAATTCAAATGTGAGAGGGTCTGGCATGACACAAGTCCATTTGGATTCCTCTGGTGATTCTAATGCAGGAAAGGAATAATGTAGAGATAGTTGAGGTGTTTATAGGGGCAGAAACAATGGCTCAGGAAACATTTGCAGATAAATGATCTGATGTATTGATAAATGTAATGATCTGCCTCCTACTAGATAAATATGTACCCAAGGAACAACCACTGTAGGTGAGTTGAAGAATTTCCTTTTAATTCATGTCTGAAGTAGGTAGAAAGAGCTGTCATTTAAGTAAGAGGTGTGAAGGCAACTATGCTGATTATTGGGCCTGTGTGTCTCTTTCTGCTTCCAAAGAATACCTCCATTTCTAAGTAATCACGTATGTGAAATGGGTTCGAAATTGCACTGAGCATTATTCCTGGATATGGCATCAAACTGAGGCCATGAAACATTTTATAAATGAAACAGACTGCTAATAACAAAAGCAATACACACAGTCTGAGCTCACAGGAGGGCCTCTAGTGGTGTGAGTCCTGATGTGTTTTACAGATTTTATTACAAAAAATATGATTTTAGATCTGTCCCTTAAATTATCTTGCAGCCATTTAAACTCTATTACAAACAAAGGGAAACTCTCCTTACTTTGTATGTGTTGAGAAAGATTTCATTATGTGAAAAAAGGGGATACAGTACAAGTAAATCAGTAGACTACAGAAAAACATTGTCAAGAGCTAGTTCTATCACCTAAAAAAATAAATTAGAGGGAAAGGGAGGAAGCAGTAAGAAACCTTTGATTATGACCTGATTGAAATTTGTTTTCATCAGGAAAAGAGCTTCTTGAAAATCTTCTTTTATTGATTTCAGTAATTTCCTGTGGGAAATGAACACTTTCTTCCTTATCAAATAAACATTTGAGTTTTCATCATGTTGATGAAAAACCCTTCTAATGTAATGACCTCAGTTGCATAGAAATGCAATTCTTCAGCAGCCTTGGGAATATATAAAAGAACTCAAACATACCTGTGTGTCTGTCCTTAAGTGCATTTTTGCACATTTCTATTCTTGCTGAATGAAAAGGTACATATCTGTCTTGGGGTGAGGCCACTAACACAACATTTTTAAAATACTGAAGACCTGTGGCAAACATATTAAATACATTAATCACAATTAAGCACAGAGATGAAAAATAATACATTGTCAGCATGACTATTTCATGTTCAAAGGCTTTTGAAAACCTACAGTGCAAAATAGATTATAATTATTAAAACATGCAACAGAATATTAAAAATATTCATAACAGCTTATACACATTTCTGTTGCTTCTGTGAACTATTTGTTACTTATCAACACACACATATTAATTGTATGTCAACAAGGAAAAGTAAGAACTGTCTGTAAAAAAATACGTTCATTAAAACCTTATTCTTGCAAATCTTTATACTTCTAAACAGGATCAAGTTCAAAAATAACACCATAAATTAGTAAAATTCTCAAACAAAATAGAGAGAGGGAGAAGAAAAAGAATTGCTATAATATCACACTGTTACATTGGTGTTGAGTGAGTCTTAGGGTCCATCCAGTCCCTGTATGCAGCAGTCACTTGACAAATCCACACTGCTGGTACATCAACTGAAAACCCCAAATCCTGCCTCTTCCCTGGAGCTAATGGGCTCCTGCTGTTTGACCTGTCTATGGTCACTTGAGTTCTCCATCACCCACATTTAACAGAAACGCAAGAAAATGGATACTGATGACATAACCTACTTGTTCAGAGAATATCCTGAACACAGAAGAGCTGTGGGTTTGTCCTTCATCTTTCCCTCTCTCTTATGGGAAAGTGGTCCAGAACTAGAGCCAGGCTGGATGGGGCTTTTAGCTGCCTAGTCTAGTGGAAGGAGTCCCTGCCCATTGCAGGGGATTGGAGCCAGATGATCTTGAAGGCCCATCCATGTCTCTATGATCCTACAACTATGATTTCTAGACTTTCATAGAAAATCTGACCATCACCACCACAATAAAAAGTCCTGCTGGTTGCCTTTCCAAAACCTGTCTTAAGGTGTTTATCATTTTCTTCTTGTGCAATCAAACCAACCGAGTCTGCAAATTTGGTCTGAAGTAAAAGATAGGAGAAGCCCCAGTGAGTGTTACCATAACTAAAACTTTATGTGAAGAGGTTCAACAAGGAAGAATATTTTATTGTGGGTTTTGTTTTGGTTTTTATTTTCACAACAAGCATAAGGAACATTTCTTAAAGAGATTGAAAGGTAGCAGGGACTTCTACTTTAATAAGAAAGTCAGAAATTGCTGGAAGCTTAAAGAGTCATCGGGCAATGTAGGCACAACACTGCTTCCTGGCATTTCTCCCTCTGTAGGTTCTCCCCACTTCTTTTGGGAACACGATGCCAGGGTAGGGACATCTCTCTATAGAATCATTATGCCAGCTCATATGTTCACATGTGGCCATGTCTATATCTTCGGATATTTTGCCTAAGCATCTATCCAGGTGATTCTGACTTTACAGACAATTCTCTTCACATTTAAATTTCTGCTTTCTCCACTTTCAAGGGCAACACATGCATTTATAGCCTCTTATATCTCCAGTCTACCAAGCTACCAAGCAGCAAATTGCTTTGACTCACTACACATGCTTGGGAATTCATTGCTTGGGAAGGTAAAATATGAACTTTTTGTGTAGACCCAATTTTATTTTAACTTGACAGTAGTAAAGCAGTTATCAACTATATTCCATGGAAATAAGAACTAGGGAATCAAAGGGAAAACTCAAATAACACCAATTTATATTGACTTCCTGTCATTGATTGAGTTATGTAGCATATCTGTGAGATTTAGATGTTCTATTTATATTAACATAGTCTTTGTTTCCTATTAGCAGTGTACAAAAGTATGAGAAAAGAATTAAACTTCAAGTAGTGACCTTGTCACTACCTACTTAGCACCAGTTTGCTCACACTCAGTATTAAAAATAACTCTTAAAAGAAAACAACTGCTTCAACAGAAGGATCACGCTTGCATTCTTTTGTCAAGAAACACCTGATTTATTTAATTTATTCATGACAGACTAAAGAATAGGAAAAAAGATTCTCTATTCAGACATCATTTTTCTAGTGTGAGGCCATACATCTCTCTCTGTAGTACAGAAGTGTCAGTATAGACATGAATAAAATTTGCTCTTCATCTCATAGAGTCATATTTCCCAGAGACAAGAGATGTTAAACTTACAAAAAAATAATAAAAAAGGAAAAATGGTTTTCATCTCATAGCATAAATTAAGGAATGATGGCCTGTCAAGGATCATGTTTCTTTCTCACAGAATATAAACTCAGGTGCATGTTTACTACTGAACGAAGGTCTTATTTAACGCTAACAGTTTGGCAAAGACGTTATCTGATAACTTTCACAGAAAAATGAGCAGATGAAATTGATATTAGATTTTAGACAGGGTAGCCCTTCAAAAAAGCGTGTTTAAAGAAAGATCATTAACAAAATGCAGATTTCCTTAGCTCCCTGGAGAATAGGACAATCCTGCACAAGCCCATGGAATAGCCCTTGGCATTTGCAAGTCTCATCAAGCCCCACTCACCCGTTTTTTGGCTGAGCTGATAGAGGAAACACTTGCGTAGATCCGCGTTGTCCCTGAAGGTCAGTTGCAAAAGCGACCCTGACTTTTTTAACTTCTGCATTAGCCATAGACCTGGAATGAAAATTGGTGCATATTTTTATCCTTCCTAAATCATCAAGCAGGAGAGTTAAATACATGTGCCTATAGTAAGGATAGCACTGTAATTTTCTAGAAGTCTTGTTTGTTCTTACACTCCTAATTAACAGGGAGAAAAGTCTAAGGGTCTCACAGGATAGAGGCAACAGTTTTAAACTAAAAGAGGGTAGATTTAGGCTACATATAAGGAAGAAATTCTTTATAATGATGGTGGTGAGATGCTGGAAAACGTTTCCCAGAGAGGTGGCAAATGTCTCATGCCTGGAAATAATCAAGGTCAGGTTGAACAAGGCTTGGAGCAAACTGTTCTAATTGGGGATGTCCCTACTCATAGCAGGGGTGGAATGATGAGGGGTAGATGATCTTTAAGGGCCCTTCCAACCCAAACTATTCCATGATTCTGTGGTTCTCTCATGGTAGTCAGAAAAATACTCAGGAAGACTGAAACGTGGGACATTCCATTTCCATAATAATGTCTCTTTTTCATCTCCATCTTTTTCATGGAGATGCCTCTCTTTATTTGCAACAGAGAAGTGGGAGACTAAGTGGAAACTAAGGTTCATCTCTCACTGCTGCACACCCCTGAGCTTTCCAGGGAGCAATATGATGGACCTTGTAGATATTAAAATTGAAATTTGTTTTCTGAAGTTTGAAGGTTTGAAGTCTTCATCAAATATTTTCCCAAACTTCAAGGTACAAGTCATACTACAATAAGTTCCTACATCCAGTTGTTGCCCTCTCATGCACTCTGATGTAGACCACAGCCAGTCAACTTTTGCGTCAACTCTTACCTGTACTAACCAAAGTGCTGTTGTTGTAAAGGGTTCCCAGGTGAGGCCCAGAGAGGGACAGGAAGGTGTGTAACTTGTTGAGGTAATAGCGAAACCTGGGGCGAGTTAGTACAGATCGAATGATGACATTACCAAGGGAATGTCCAATAAAACTGTTGGGAAAAAAAGAATTACGTTAATAGGAAACCCATCTGTGTTTCCTTTGAAATAAACACAAAGGTGGCACAAATGGCTCTGGAGGGAGGACTCTGTCAGGACTTTCAATAATATCCTTTAGTTATCATTTAACGGTTTTTTCGCCTACAGGATTCTCTTTCATCAGAATCTTTCATTCTCATCTATAAGAATGTAAAAATTAATATCACTGATTCAATGGCTTTTGACACAGGGCACTTCAGGAAAAGCTAATTTCACTGGATGTTGCTCATGTAACTCAAACAGTTGCACACTATTTGTTATCTAATAAAGCTTACCTTATTCGGGATATGGAGAGGTTGTACAACTGGATATGCTGAATAATTTCATCCAATAATCGGTCAGTCATTGTATCAAAATCAGCAAAAGTATCAGTCTGTTGAAAAATTAAATGAGTTCATGAATTAAAATATATTACACTTCTTGCAGACTGATGTTATTTTTAAAGTCAAATTCAAGCAGAAATGTAAAAAAACAGTACAAATTTTCTTTTTGCATGCTCAAGGGGGAAGAAGAGAGATTTTTCTCAGCCTCCAGATCCTATTTTAAACTGAAGTTCTCCTTTGAGAGAGGTTGCTGAGTGATTCCAGAATCATAAGCATGATGCTAAAGCAGCCTGACTTGACACTGGTGAGAGCTGCTAATGCTCAGTTGCTCTAGATACCAAGGTCTGCACATGAAAGAAAAGCTTTTGGCATTTAGGATTCAACAGATTACTGCAATAAAATACTTTACAGGATTATACATTGACATGAGGGTTATGTTGATGCTAAGGATGTCATCACAAAATTATTTGGCCATCTCAATCAAATGCTGTGTGTTATTTGTTATTCAACAGTCATCAGTAAGAGAATGAGTGCTAGAGACAGACGAATAATTTGTTGCTTGCAACAGTACTGCCAGTTGTGAGACAATAAAGCAAGCAATATATTTCCAGTCTATACAATTACAGGCAGATCTTATTCAGAACTTTGTAATTTGGCAATCCAACAGGACTCTAAATCAAACTCCTAACTAATGAGATGCCACAAAACAATCATCAAATGTTGGAACAGCTATTCAGAGTAAAGATATGAGTAATTAATGCTTTTGAAACATATGAGTAATTAATGCTTTTGTGACACAACTCATCTTGCTAATTGCAGCTCTTGCACAGGAAAACATGTCGATATTCACTTTGCAGCACAGACTTAAAATAAATGTCCTCATAAACTAAAAACAGTCCAGTAACCTTCTGCTTGTTTGTTTTGTCTGCATTGATAATTAATGATTTCCTCCTAGGCTCATTATCCCAAACCTTTCATGTTGTTTAAAAGTGCAAAAATATCAGCCTGAATGTTAATCATAACCAAAATATGTCAAGTGTCATATTTCACCTGATTATATCTCCATTCTTTACTATCATTTCAGCCTGACTGAGCTTGTCAAATGCATCACAAATAAATGCCTAAAAAAGTGATTTGAATTTTTCTCTATAAAGCAAACCAGCTAAATGACTGGTTTCTTGGGTCATTTTCAGTGTGGTTCTCAGAGAAGGGAAAAACAGTGATGAGATGCTTTACAACATTAAAATAGCCATCAAGCCACCTAGGTTCCACTTCCAGTGCTGTGAGAACTTCCCCACTTTCCCAGACAATAAGATCTGTAAATAGTTTCCATTATGGACTCTGGAGAAATACAAATATTGTATGTTTCATTCTCTGAAAACTTTCTATTCTCTTGGAAGAGGCCTTGATGGAAGTGTGAAGTGGTCTCCTGGCTATTTTTACCTTGCTTACATTCTCTCTCCAGTTTTGCTGCTGACAGAGTTGTGCGCTGGAAGTGGCAAGTTCACACACGCACACCAACCAGCCACTTCAAAATATAAAAGCTTTTGAACAAACAAGGTTAGAAAGTTTTAACTCAGGTTTCTCAGGTACTCATAAATCAGAATAATGTTTCTGACTGCACAATGGAAATCCTTATCTTGTGCATAAAGTTAGGCCTTTGGTCGTAAATATGGTTCCACTGCCAAGCAAAGCACAGGATTCATTTCTGTTTCTCTACCTAGCGCAGCAATCAATTTTTCTGGAAGACGTTTCTTTATCATTCAAGGAAATAAATCCCACCAAACACTGCAACAGGAGAAACAATGGCTTATGCAGCAAAGAATCTTTCTCTTTCATTCTCAGCAAAGGGAGCTGACACCTGCTGGATATTTCACATCCTCCAGAGAATTTAGCATCACTAAACTTGCTGCTTTCTGGTGGCGCTGTTTTGCAGAGGCACCAGGCTGCCAAGTTTGCAAACTGGCAGGATAAATCCATTTTCTTCCTCTAAGGTCTAGTCCTATTACTGCTAATGTCATTGCCTTTGACTTTAATGCCAGGAATATTTTCCAATAGGTTTGGAAACCCTATCAAATTAGACAGGAATAGAACCAAGCCTTTGCACTAAATACTACATAAAACTCCCTGAATTCCCCAGGGCTTTTGTTTCACTCAGCTGGTGAAAGGGCTTTTGCTGAAGGCACTACTTCAGCAATCAAAAGGAAGACAGAAATTAGCTCTGTTCTACCTGATTTCTTTCAGACATTAGGAAGTCCAGTTTTCCACCAGGAAGTCCCAGTTCAATAAAAGTCTTTACCAGCCGCAGATCTGCACTGTTACCTAGGAACAAATGGTATTTTATAAGATGCAATTTAACAGAAAAATAACCAATACAGAGTCAATTTAACACAGTAAACTTGACACCGTGGAGCTCTTGCTAAGTGCTGCTAAGAACATTATCACACCTCAGGATCATGCATTGAAACAGCAAGAGCACAGGAATTCCCACAGCCTGCCCAGGTGGACTGGGCCTCACCTGGTGCTGTGGGGGACTGCATAAATAGTGGGTTAGAAAGGGCAAAGATCAGGTCCAGAATAAATCTGTCCTCTATTTGCTGAACAGCAGAGGTAAGACAAAAAGACAACAAGCTCAGGTGAGGCCCCCCAGGAAGACCTCAATACCTGTGCTGGGCTATAGGGCTGTACCTTCAGATGCAGAGTGGCCCATCTCATGTATTCACAATTAGAGCTGGTGCTCACATACTATCAGACTCCTAATAGT